>LPNX010037928.1:54167-91651 GCA_001517045.1 Pseudotsuga menziesii | reverse complement strand
ACTTCCAAAGGTCTTTTTGAAGTCCGAACAAGTTAGCCCTGTCCGGTTCACCGGGCTCACTTGATAAAAACCACTAAGTACAACTTAGGTGGTAACATGACCGATATAAACCCTTGCTGCATTACTTCCTGCTCCCCCAACCCTAGGTGACCCTATTTTTTTAAATGTTTCTACTTCGGGCTGATTCGCACTTATCTGGCCGAAACCCATGATCTAGTCACTCAATTTCACCTAATAAGCACGACCTAGGTCGCACCCATAGCTCAGATAAGAGCGACCTGGTCTAAAAACCCAGATTTCTCTTGTCCTCACTTTCACAACAACCCTCGTTGCTATTATGACTTGGTTTTGAGCGACCCAGTTGCGTTTTATCCTCTGTTTTGTATGGCTTGACTGTGTTATGCCTAGTTCGCAATTGTCCCTTTGTTCCGTGCGACCTAGATCGTTCTTGCTCCTCTGACAGGTGTGACCAGTAGTTTTCAGTCTATTTTTTGTGCTTCATTTTCCTGTATCAGACCCCCTGTTTGTCCCAAACCCTGTCTTGACCTGTTTTTCTTTCCATATTTGATCCTTTTACAACCCCTTGGTATGTTTGAGATCTCCCTTGCTTGGTTTATGAGTTGCCATAGTTGAGCTCCGTAGTTGAAATCCCATGCTTATTTCCTACGTTTGATTAGAAGTTCCGTTACTAATCATTTGTTTCAAGCATAATTTCATTATTGGAAGAATATTTTTATTTTACAGTTTTACTATTCATTCCTGTTATTTACTACATTATATTTGCATCCCAATAGTGACATTGGAACATCTTCATTGTGGATTGCTAGGTTTGACATTCAGTTGCACACAATTCACACCACTAAGTGAAACATTTGGTTCATGACCCCAAGAAAAGCCTTAAAATTAACTTAAATACAAAGCAATGTTGTAACCTCGCTTGAGGATAAAACAATATTGTAGTTAAGTTAGGACTTTGGGGATAGGCATCCAAACAACACCCCTCTATTATTCACATTCTGAGACATATTTGTTGTTCAGTAGGGAACCAAAAACCTCTTGTATTTGTTGACACGGTCACAACCAATTTGTCAGGAGCCCCCCTGCTTAGTAGGAGTAAGCCACAACGAAGGGGTTCTAGAAGTTAGGGTGGAATACCGCACTCCATCTTGCATTGAAGGCTAAACCTTCATAGTCCTCCTCATGCATGCCAATGTATATTGGGTGTCGAGGGCCAAAGGGCTGAAGCATGAGTAAACCAAACGGACATGTCATGAACGAGGTATCCCAGTGGCCAATATTATAGGGGTATTTTACCCAAAGGTCCTTCTCGATAGTGGGATTATCTTATCTTTTATGGTTCTTCCATTTCATATTGTTTGACTGGGATTTCATCACCTTATTGAGGATATGATTTGTGAGGGTCTTCCAGCTTGTAGTTAGGAGCTTGCTTACACTCATACCCCATAGGTTAGTGAGTCATTTTCATTTGATAGGTAGTGTTGCTTGTTGGCTTTCTAGCCACCCTTGTTGTAGATTCACCTTTCTGTGGCCTGCTGTCATAGTTTGGGTTTTAGAGGTTGTTGTTGGCCCGTGAGCTGCCATTTTATACGCTCTCCTTCTACACACTTGGATGTAGTTGGGTTTTTGAGCTTGCGATTGATTCTATTGAGTTTCCAGTCAATCCACCATGCTACTCATATAGGATTAGGGGGAATACCCCCAAGTTCAGTTGTCTGAACATACATCATTGGATCCATCTTTGACATCACTCACCACTTTTAAAGCCACACACAGCCTCTGAATTTGATCCAGACTCTTATCAGTCCGAACCCACCTTGTTCACTACTCCATCTATCCCCATGGTTGCTGCTCATCTTGACCCCTTCCAAGGGAGGGTTGTTGGTAGTGGGCTCACATCCATTCAACCTACCATCACAGGTATCCCTTCATATGGGCCCATAGGTCCTGGTCCTAGTGGGCTTATTATCATTGCACACACTACTGCTAGTTCATTACCCACTAGTGGTGGTTCCATTCTAGCCGTTGTTGTCACTACTATTCCACCTTATATACCTGGGGGAAGTGGCCCTTCCACATCGGTTCCGACTATTCCTGCTATACTAGTGACTTTTCCTATGTTCGAAAGTAAACCTCACCCACCCCCAACTATGCATGGGAACTACATTCCTGCAACCACCAACACCATTGCTGGTCATTCCTGAGCCACCCTCAACTCTAGCTTACATTTGATGTCTAGTATCAACTTTCTAGATTTGGCACGGTTAACCAATGACTGCATTCATCACCATCCACAATGGCCTCCTACGCCTACTAAGCTTCCCTCAAACATCCCTAAGTTTGAGGGAAAGGTGGGAGAGGACCCTCAAAATCAAATCATGTCATTTCACCTGTGGTGTTCATCCAAAAACATTGTGGATGAATCCATTTGATTGAGGTTGTTCAAGCGGACACTTACAGGTACTGCGACCAAGTGGTACATTGAGTTGCCTCATGCTAATTACCCTGAATTCTCTTCGCTTGCTTTGGTTTTCCTTTGTGAGAAATTCGAACCAACAAGTGAGTAATTCAAACCACATGAGAATCTAGGAGCGTTAGTGAGGTTCACAAATCAAATTTGGCTGCAAGATTCAGCAAAAACCATCAAATTATAGATAAATTACACACAATGATAGCTGGAAACAAGATAATTTTGGACTTTCTAACTATGAAATTGTTATTAACAGGTTTATAAATACATCATAAGAGTTTCAAATGTTTTTGGAAGCCAATTGTGAGCAAAAATCTCAAAATTGCCAAATTGGCATCAAACCCCCCTAGGTGGGCCAATCTCATCCCAAATCTCTCCAAATGGCCACAAATTGCTGAAGTGGCATGGATGATGTGTTGTGGGTCAATTATTACACCTTGGATAATGTGGGTGTGAAAACTATATTGTTTAGAGTCTCAATGCAACATTAATTACACCAAATCGAGCCAAATTTGGGCAAAATCCCACTCTAGCGCTCCAAATCAACTTGCCTATCCACATTCAATGAATGGTAGTGCAGAAAAAATCATGGCTGTGCATATGTGGCTGGTTTACGAGGCTGGAGTACCCATGTGGGTCATAGAACCTCAACTTGACATGGCATATGTCCACCTAAGCACCCCTAGTCCACCTCATAGTGTATTAAAGCTTAAAAAGCAATAAAATTGACTAATTAGTGTAACTAAGGTACTAACAATGGATTACTATTCTAAAACCCTCCCTTAATACAACAACTAATTATTCTCACAAAATGATGAAGGCCTTGGCAACAATGGCTCAAGTCACCTCAAGTACATAATCCGAAATCACAATTTTTATTTGTCCATGTGAACCGAGGAAAAAAGGAAAACCTCATGGGAAAAACCTTCCCTCAAGAATGGACATGGGGATGGACCTACAATAATATAACAAAAAATTACCATCCTTCACTAATCCCAAGAAATTATCTTAGGTAAGTGAAGGTCTTCTCAGTGAAAGCCTTGGTAAAAATGTTAGCAGTTTGCTCGGTGGATGGGCAATACTGTAGTGAGATCACCCTGTCATGCACTAAGCCTCGAATGTAATGCATGTGTATCTCTATGTGATTTTTCCTCCACCTCTGTACTGGATCATTAGATATCTTTATGGCACTCTGATTATCCACCCAAATTTTGGTTGGAGAATCAATTGTGACACCAAATTCCCGAAGAATTCCTTGCAACCAAACACACTGTGTTACAGCATTGACTGATGCCCTGTATTTGGCCTCTGCTGATGAAAGTGAGATGGTGTGTTGTTTCTTACTTTACCAGCAAATGGGACCTCCAGAAAACATGAATACAAAACCTGACGTTGAATTTCTGTCAATTGGATCATCGGGCCAATCTGAATCAGAAAATCTAGCTAGTTGAAGTGAGGAACTAGTTGTGTAGTGCACCCCGAATTTCTTAGTTCCCTGGACATACTAAAGAATTATTTTTGCAGCCCTCCAATGGAGCTCATGTGGCTGGTGCATGTGTCTTGCTACATCACTCACAACATAAGAAAAATGAGGTCTTGTATGAGTGAGGTAGAGCAAGCTTCCCACTAGTTTCTTGTAGAGTGTGATATCCACCATTGGGGAGTTGCCAAATTCATGCATTTTAATACCAGAATGAAAGGGAGACTTGGATGCGTTACACTCAGCCATATTAAACTTCTTCAGCAGGTCTGAAGCATACTGTGGCTGACTTAGTATGATTCCTTTACTATTTTTCTCAATTTCTAAGTCCAAAAATTGCCTTAGCAATCCTAGGTCTTTCATAGCAAATTCACTGTGCAAAGAGTTCTTAATTTGGCCAATTAAATTGGTGCAACAACTTGTAATAATAAGATCACCAACATAAAAAACAATGACCTACAAATCAACATCATTTTTCTGCAAATACACATTAGGGTCTGATTCGCATCTTGTGAAGCCAATTGAAAGCAAGAAAGCATCCATTTTGGCATACCAAGCCCTGTGGGATTGCTTGAGTCCATACCGTGATTTTTTCAGCCTACATACCAATGAAGGATCCTCTTGGAAACCTTTAGGATGCTGCATATATATCTCCTCCTATAGCTCACCATGCAAGAAAGCACTATTTACATCCATGTGGTGAACTTCCCAACACTTTCTAGCAGCTAGTGCAAGAACTAGTCTAATTGAGTTCATCTTTGCAACCGGTGCAAAGGTCTCTGTGTAATCAACTCCATGGACCTGAGAATAGCCCTTAGCCACTAATCTAGCCTTATGTTTGATATCAGAACCATCAGCAGCAATTTTGGTCTGGAAGACCCATTTACATTGAACAACTTTCCTCTTGGGAGGAAGGGGAACCAATTCCCATGTATTGTTCTCTTGGAGGGACTGCAGCTCATTTTCCATTGCTGACTTCCATCTTGGGTATATAAAAGCTTGCTGATATTTCTGAGGGTTAGAACTGATCAGCATGTAATAGTGCTAAGCAAGAGCACTATCACTTGCAAAAGAAGCCTTACTAGTTTCTGATCTAGTTTTCTTAGGCTCTTGGGGATTGCCTACTAATTCCCTAGCTGCTTGCACAATTTTTTCAGCCCATTTGGGCCTAGACCATGAGTCATATACAACAATATCATCTTTAGTAACATTCATATCAGAATTACTAGAAAAACAGAGCATGTGTCACCACTTACATCTTCGAATGGTTGAGGAGAGGAACAATCCCCCAGTGCAAGTTTGAAATCAGGATTTGACTCTTCTTCAAATTTGACACTTCTTTCAACAAAGGTTTTGCCGGTGTATGTGTCAAAGAGATTGTACCTTGGTTTCCTCACCATATCCAACCATGAGACACTCCTTGATTTGTGGTTTCAAGGCTTTCCTTTTCTCTGAAGGGATTCTTGCCTATGCTTTTGTCCCGAATATCTTGAAATTTGAGTCATCTAGTTTTTCACCAAACCATGCCTCGTAGGGTGTCATCCCTTTCACTGATTTGTGGAAGGATATATTTTGAATGTGAGCAGCACAGCTGATGGCTTCAGCCCATAGCTTGGGATTAAGTTCCCTCACTTCTATCATGCAAGTTGCCATCTCTTTGAGAGATCTATTCTTCCTCTTTGCCACACCATTTTGCTATGGTGTGTAGGGAGTTGAGTGTTGCATTTGGATTCCACACTCCTCAAAAAGTTGTTGTAGATTCTTATTCACATATTCCTTTCCATTATCAGTCCTAAGGACTTTGATCTTATTCCCACTTTGATTTTCTACTACTTCTTTCCAAACCTTGAGTTGCTCAAACACCTCAGATTTAAATTTCAGAAAATACACCCAACAAAATCAAGAGTAGTCATCAATGAATGTAAGCACACACCTAGATTCGCCATATGAGGGAGTGGGTAGTGGACCAATCAAATCAGAATGCACCAACCCAAGTGGTTGTGTTTCTCTTTTTTTCTTCCCCTTCTCGTAGCTTTGCTTAGGATGCTTCCCAATCACACATCGAATACATGCTCCAGTAGATGGCTGAATTTGTGGAAGACCTTCCACCATTTCTTCTTTGTGCAATGTTTGGAGATATCTATAATTCATGTGGCCGAACCTCTCATGCCATAGTTTGGAAACCTCATTGGCATGTGAGTGAAGTTCTTAATCACTGGAAGCAGGGAGGAAATTAGAGAATTTGTACATTCTCTCATGATGATCAACATACTTGTTACCACCTAAGTTGTACTTAGTGGTTTTTTATCAAGTGAGCCTGGTGAACCAGACAAGGATAACTTGTTTGGACTTAAGAATACCTTTGGAAGTACTTTTGGGAAGTGCTTGTTGTACTATATCACATGTTCATACCCCATGAGGGATTTGTAATAAATGTTCTAGCATGATAGTGTCTGTAAAAGACTCGCTCTCTTAGAATTTATTTGTCAATCCGATCAGCCTAGGGTGTTTTTTCCCTTGGTTATTATTGGTTGTTGAATAAACGACTGTTAATTTTTGAGTTTTTCACTCCATACCTCCAAAGTTGGGGTGGTTGGCTTGGCATTTAGGCCTATTGAGGTTATTAGAGTCTATGTGTCAATGTATAAACATGCTAGACATCATGGTCGAGTCATATGAACATGTCTAAGTCCCCCTAGGTTTTTTCAACTTTTAAATTTTTTTTTATTTTTTCAGTGTTTTTTATTAAAATTTAATTTTTCCAAAACTTAGGCTATTTTTTAATAGTTTAATTGGAAAAATTGGTTTTGTAATAAAAGTAGGACAAATAATCAATTTCAGTCATGTAGGTGCTCTTTTTCAAGCTAAGATCACCATGTAAACCCATGGACCCACTATTTCCTAGTTTTGAGTGATTTTCCATCACTCAGGTCAGAAAGCCCCAAAAATCAATTATTGATTATTTTAATTAATAAATTGATGAATAATGGAGCAAATCCAGAATCATAGACTAGTGGATTCTCAGCCGATTTGATTGAAATCAGTCAGATCTGAACCAGATTGACTAGATCTGACAAATCCTTTACTGAAGGAGGTGATCAAATCAGATCTAGAGTTGATCTTCACCAGATTTTATGGGGAATTGCACCCTCTCTCTCTCCTCCACATGTGTGGACTCTCCTAGATGCTCTATGGACTGATGTGTCGGTTTATGGGTTGATGTGTCAGCCGAATCAGCCCCCTGGTTGACAAGTAGGCTCAGTTCAGTTTCATATATGCATTGATTGACTCTCCATCAGCTGATTTGATCTGTCTCCTTGGGATTTGTGTCCCCCCTGGGCCGGATCTCCTAGTTTTTGTATATATCCAATCATAAGCCTCCTCTTCCAAAGCTAGTTAGAGTTGGATTGAAGGGCTTGCTATTGTAATACTGTTGTAATCTTTTTGATTGTTGAAATAAAGAATCTTTGGAGGCCAAATGGTGTAATGCTCTCATATGTGTAGATTAAGCATTGTCTTACGGCTATTGATGTTGCCAACTTTTCTCTCAATTTATGCATCTGAACCTTGTCTGGTTTGAACAATTCAACTGAATCTATAGGAGTATAGTTGGGCAATTAAGGTTACTTGTTTTTCTTATATCTCATAGCATATATGTTAGAATATCTAGATTATACATGTTTAATAAGTTTATTTGCATGTAATTCTTGTCTCTTTTTCATATATATATATCCAGATCTCATGAGGTTTCGTGCAGGATTATGTGTTTAGCTTTTAGGTAGCAAGGATTGGATGAGCTATGGATCTAGCTTGATTGCACTATACATATAAAATATTTGTGAATACATTGCCCCTCTGTATTCCACTAACAAGTTTCCATTGCATATCTGCTTCAGCAACAAGCACTTCTCTTCTCCTTTTCCTCCTTCAAAATCAATTTTCTTACCTGGTTACTGTGTTTGAAATCTTTGTTATCATTTGGATATATTATATCAAAGTAAAATTTACATAGATCTTCTATTTCAAAGCTCATATTCTATATCTTAATGATGAAAAGTATCATTAAGCCTTCTAGATTTAGCATAAGGAAATCGTCCATTTTGCATGGCAAGTTAAAGAAAATCAATAGGTTGCATGCTATAGATTTCATTTTATTCTTTAAAAAGATTAAATCCAGAAATTAGTGCATATTTCATTGGCTGCACAAACAAAAATCCAAGATCCCAAGGAAAGCTTGCTTTCCTTGGTTCCTTTTTCACCTGTTTAGCTAGTTTTAACTTAATCTTTTTGAGTTAAGGTAGGATGATCCAAAGGTACTCTTAAAGTGCTTTTGGGCATATGTTATTCTAACATGATTGCTGGTTTTTATCAGGTGTAACAGAAAATAAAAGAATCTGCTGTTTGAAAGTGGCCTTAGGAGCGTTCAAATCCCCCCAGGGGTCTCCCCTTTCACTAAAATTTAAAAATTTTGCAAAATTGTAAGATCTTGGTTTCATATCATATAAGGACCAAGAGTTTTCTGATATTTCATTTTGATCATATTGTAACCAATAATAATAAAGAAAATATTTTTTGAGTAGGCTCTTTTGAGCCCGCTCCCCATCCCCCCCTGGGGGGATTTGCGTTTGTGTCTTTTTTTTGCTTTTCGTTCTTTATTTTTTTGCAATCTAGCATAGTTCTAATCTATAGGGTAGTATATTTTGATTTATTATTAATTCCATATTCCATATCTAAGGTTTCAAAGTAATTTAATACTTACCCCATGACTTCCCGATTGACCCGAAAGGGGAAAGAGATGCATGGTAGGACTAAGTAGAGAACTAGCATTGTGTATATTGGTTTTCTTTTCATCAACTATTTCTTCAGATTTAATAAAATTAACCCCTCCTTGATTCCCCGATTGAGATCCATTTGGATCAAAAGAGGTTCCTTGAGGGTTTTCTTTTTAACAAGAACACACATCTCAAAATTTACTAAAATTGACAAGACTCCGGTGTGTATGCTCTTCACTTGGTTGCAGTTCATCCGATCAGTCAAGCTGTATCAAAAGCACTTGAGTGACTAGTATAATTAGGATTCACTCTCCCAAATTGACAAACCATTAGGTGAAAATCCAACACCTAGATCAAACCATTACGGTGGCAAAATACCCAAAGGAAGCGGGAACTCCTGAAAAGTGACCTCAGGGTGCCAATCTCTGTCACACCCTAATGGGTGCATTATGAACAATATCCCCAGAGACTCCATTCAGCCCACATATTCCTTGCGGGTAGCCGTGAAGGTTTAGTTTTGGACATAATCCAAGTACTCTCGGGTATATCTGGAGTCCACCGCTTCGCCTAATTTTAATCAACTCATATTTCACATTAACTTAAAACGTACCAAGAGGCAATTACAAAACATTTACTCCAAGCACATGCAAGTACATTGATTTTCTTTTGACTCCATTTTAAGGCACTAGTTATTTTCTTGCTATATATATATTGTGTCTCAACATTGTGCTTTCGTGCGCTCATTTTGTATCTTGTCATCTATGGTTGTTTATGGTTAAATTTCAAACTCCTAAGTAATTCATTCAATTTAACATCACCATACTAAGTAATTAGCCTTAGTAACTTAATAGGGTCTACCCCCCTTGGCTTCGTTAGGAGTTGAGCCTAAACGGAGGAGTCAAGAACAATGTGACAACCTTGACTCAAGACTTGCCCCCAAAGGACACAATGAGTGGCTTGAAGATTTCTGCCATGTGACCTAGGTGTGTGAAAGGTGGCAACACTTTTTGGCGCCGTTGCCGAGGATAAATCTTTTTATTCCCAAGTACAAATTTTGTTTTCTTCTTTTTTGTTTTTTCTTTGTTTGATGAATGCTTAGAGTAGATCTTTAATTTTCATCTGGTGACTCCACTGAATTTTTTCCAGTTTTTATTTTTACAAAGAAAAGCAAAAAATATTTTTTGTGAAAAGATTTATTAATGCTTATTTTTCTTTTTCACATGGCGACTCCATTGAAGGGATAAAACCCTGTTATCTCATAAAATTGTGAAGTTTTGTTCTGTTTAGATGAGCCCATGCGACATGTTAAAACCTTTAAAGCTCATCACTTGACAACTCCACCTTTTTAGTACAAGGTTTAATCGTTATATCAAATGCATACTATTAATTTTTGATATAGATGAATTAAAGGAGAAATATGGTGCCCAGTTAACCGTAATGTTTCAGTCTATCGATTTCTCAAACATCCCGGGATTTCTTAACTTTTGTAATGGTTTGGGGGATGCATATAACTAGCTTCCAGCATTTCATGGAGATTATGGTGATTTGGCCATTTGGCATGTCAAATCTTTCCTTCAGTTGATTGCTGACTCCAATATTCTTCATGAAGACAATATGATGGAAATGTTTGCTAGTACTTTTCGGGGTGAGGCCTGTTGTTGGTTCTATCAGGGCCTTCCTAATAAATGTATAACTTCTTTTCTAAGATTCCTTTGGATGTTTTTAGAGTAGTGGCGTGATGGTAGGGGTAGTATGAATGGTTTGAAAAAGTTCCTTGAAAAGATCTGTACCTTCTACCTATCTAGGATAGAGTATCACATGGAAACATATGATGGACCTTTTTCCATGATACAAAGTATTGAAGACTTGGAATCACTTCTTGAAAATTTAAGTGAATAGGAAATCCATGATACTCCCATCAAAGAGTTTCCTCATAGTTATTCAAGAAAGGAAGTAATTAAGCAGCTTATTAAAGAATATGAGATATCTCCCAATAGACAACAAGATTATGAGGAAGGGAAAATCCAGGATGATCCTATTGAAGAGCTTCATGAGGAGCCCATGATGGAACACATTGTTGAAGACTCTCCTCATGTCACCATAGCTGAAAAAAATTGAAGATTTGAGGTATTCTCATGTGTGTTGCAATGCTGATATTTTTCCAGAAATCCCTCTAGAGAAACCCACTGAGCAACACATCCCAAGTGGTCCCATTGAATATGTCCAAAAAATTTCCTTGATTGAAGATGATATTGAAGAGCCTCTTCATGATATCATAACAGAAGCCTATAAAGAAACCTATGATAAGATCAGAACACTGTGTGGTGACACTAGACCTTGTTCTCCTCATGTTGATGAAGGTTTGGAAAGTTTATTGCCTTGTAACATTTTATCTGAAGAAGATTGTTATGAATACAAGGAAGACATGGATAGGTAGGAGCATGATGCCATGGATGAAGAGTCCCCCACATATGACATGGATGGGAGTGATGACTATTGGAATTTCATAGATAATACAAATTGTGAAAATCTTATGGAGAATCCCATCCAGGATATGTCCAACAAGGGGAGTGTCTATTCAAAAAATTGTGGAAGTCCAATCTACGATACGTCCATAGAGGGGAGCATGGATCTGGATGTCTGGGAAAATTTTAGCATGAAATAGGATCATTCAGAATTTCATGTGATCATTCAGATTCATATCATGCAGAGCAACACAAGGGTATCAGTAATGAAGACATTGAGAAACAGTATTGTGAAAAGTCAGATGTGATGCAGTCAGTGGATTATCAGTCTCAACCATCTTTTTCACATATAGAGGTTCCTTATGATTTGGAACTGCTTGGGGCTTGTGCAACAAGTTATCATTTGATAAGCCCTGGTGATCAGTATGATGATGTAGTCAGTCTTCCTCATCATTCTGATTGGTATATCAGTCCTATCTAGTCATGGATAGAAGCAACCTGCATGAGCACATACAAGTTGGGGAAGAATTTTTATGACATTATTCATGCCTATTATCTCTCATCCATCCGGCCCATTCTGAATCATCACGCAGGTTTGCAATTTCTGAATAAGGTATCCTTACTTTGGCTAGTAACCAAAGGCAAGGAATTTTTCTTTTATGTTAATAAAATTCTTAGGTGGTTACATTGGATTTCTGATTACACTTAACCTTTTTTATATCATGCTTAGAGTAGGAAAATAAGCTCCTTGAAAGAGAGCATCTATTTTCTGCATTTCTATTTTATACTTAGCTATAATAAAACTTTGCTTCTTTTAGTTAGTTACATTTATTTTGTTTAAATAAATCAGCTTAATGGTTCATTTGTTTTTTATAAAACTTGTGCTACTGAGGTTTTTCTTGTCAAGTTGAGATGTTTTTACAAGGTATATAAACTAGAGATTCTGGTGTTCTTGTATCCTCTCCTTGCCTTAAAGACCAGATCGAGCACATGTCCCACAGTTGGAGCCAGAATGTTACCACCTAAGTTGTACGTAGTGGTTTTTTATCAAGTGAGCCTGGTGAACCAGACAAGGATAACTTGTTCGGACTGAAGAAGAACTTTGGAAGTACTTATGGGAAGTGCTTGTTGTACTATATCACATGTTCATACCCCTTGGGGGATTTGTAATAAATGTTCTAGCATGATAGTGTCTATAAAAGACTCAGTCTCTTAGGCTTTATTTTTCAATTCGATTAGCCCAGGGTGTTTTTTCCCTTGGCTATTATTGGTTGTTGAATAAACGACTGATAATTTCTGAGTTTTTCACTCCATACCTCCAAAGTTGGGGTGGTTGGCTTGGCATTTAGGCCTATTGAGGTGATTAGAGTCTATGTGTCAATTTATAAACATGCTAGACATCATGGTCGAGTCATATGAACATGTCTAAGTCCCCCTAGGTTTTTTCCACTTTTTAATTTTTTTTAATTTTTTCAGTGTTTTTTATTAAAATTTAATTTTTCCAAAACTTAGGCTAGAATTGCCCCGAAACAGAATTGGATATTCATCCCACATATGACTCTCCAATTCCCAGTTGGCTTGGACTAAGGTGCTTCCATTGCAGCTTCACCTAACCAATGGTGTGATTCCGAAGAAAGATCTCCCTCCTTTCGAGGATACAATCCGGTTCCACTAGAAAATCTCCTTCAGGTTCCACCTGCACAACATTCCAGTTTATAACATGAGTAGCATCATGTCTATATATTTTTTTAACACAAAAATATGAAATACATTATGAACCCTCAAAATTGGCAGTAAATCCAATTGATATGCCACCTGCCCTATTTTGGACAGTATTTCAAAAGGTCCACGATGTTGGGGTGCTAACTTACCATAACTTCCTAATCTCAGAGAACTCTTTTTAGGCCTCACCTTAATAAAGACATGTTCACCAAACTCGAACTCTTTTTTAGTTCATTTAAGATCTGCTTGGTTTTTCTGTCGATCTTGTTGGAGATATTTACCATCATACACACTCTTTTTGGTCAAGTTGGCCTAGTTAAACCACAATCCTAAGTATAATTGACATTAATTGACATCAGTGGAGCATTAATTTCCATCATCCAGTCACACTCATGCCTACCTACAGTCAAGGAGGCTAACTTAGCCTTCTCTTACAGTCAAGGATGCTAACTGGAGCACTCCCGGGGTGATCTGAGTGATATTAATGCACCTAATTGCTAACTGGTGGTTACAATCAGTTCAACCAGTTAGTTAAGCTGCCTCCTCTCATTAAATATATTATTTAATGATTTGGAGTCAATAGGGGCATCTCCACCAACTTCTGATGATCAGTTCAGCTTCATTTAACCTCATCGGGGTTCATTGAAGTCATGGAGCACTAGCACTTGATGGTTGTCTTGCTATGACATGTGTTTGATCTCCTTCAGTTGAGATTTAATCATTTATTGCACTCTGACTTCAGTTAGGGTTTGGTGAGTCAATTAGGGTTTTGGTCAAGTGGTTAACTAAGTGTGAATGAATGGCTAAGAGTCAGTTAAGCCAGAATCACTCATTGATTTCGAATTGCCTCATTCAAATTCCTCACTCATTCAAGCCATTGTTTGACATTGGTATTGTAACAATTCATTGTTTATTAAATATACAGAGAGGAAACTAATTCCGATTCCGATTAAAACCATTTCATGAGTTATTTGTTGATTATTTATTGATGAGATTGATTATTTGTTCCTATATCAATGTGCAAGAATAATATGGTATTAGAGCTTACGGGGGGACGAAGATCTATCTCTCAAAAACTAGCTTTTTGACAGATTTCTCCATGAAAAGTGAGCAATAGCTCAAAATTCCAGCACTGCACCAGAAGCCAAGGCTTACCACTCAATATCCCAAGTAAAGAACTTGTTGATCAAGCTTTCTTGATTGACTATGCTGGGTGTGATGAAAGCCTAGAATGTGCAGGCTGTCCGACCTTATTTTTCCCTTTCTGTTTTGATTTTCAGGTTTCTACAGGTGAAGCAATCACTACAGCACATCCAGATGGCCTCCTCAGCAGATATCTTGACTCCATACAATTTCCACTCATGGAAAAGTTATATGGAGATTCATTTGCACTCCAAAGGAATTTTTAGAGTCACCATGGACACTGAAGTTGAGCCTATATCCGCCGTAGAAAAATCAAGATTCTTGAACAAGAAGGATGAAGCCTTCGGTTTCTTGTCCCTCCCTATTTCCTGAGACCTTCTCTTCCATCTTATAGAATTGAAGACACCGAAAGAAATATGGGACAAATTGGAATCTCTATACGGAAAGCATGATGACTTGAGGGTTTACCAGCTCGAAAATGAACTCATGTCTCTCCAACCTTCCAATTTCGAGACTCTGAATGATTTGTTTACAAAGTTCAAGCATACTGTTTTACTCTTGAAGCAATGCAATGTCGAGAAGGAAGATGATCAGCTCATCCTTCCCATTCTCTCCAAACTTGAGGATGATTATTTAGTTTTTGTTTCTACATTCCGTGCGGGGAAGGTCACAACCCTCGGATGGAAGATGCCTACAATCAATGCCTTCATTGAATCCTTAACTAATGAACATGACAAGATTGTCCATATGGGGATCATCCGATCTTCCCGTGATCAAGCCCTCCATGTCTTGGGGCCCAAATATCTAAAGGGTAAAGGAAAGCAGCAGAAAAATTAGAAAACTAAATTTGATGCTCCTAAGTCTAGAGTTGAAAACCAGCAGCATGATGAATCTTCCGGTTCAAGGAAGAACAAAGGAAAAGGGCACAATGGGAAAGAAAAAGTCAAGTGTTCTTACTGCAGGAAGGGTTTTTACCCTGAACATGCCTGCATGAAGAAAAACCTTAATGAAGCAACCTCTCTCCTTGAGAGGAATCACATCAATCTTCTGGAGAGCTTTTTGAGGAGAGATCACCAAGATCGAGAACCACAGCATGAGAAAGGTCATGACCTCATGGCAATCACTTCGGAGTCCAAAGCATTGCTGATTGAATCTGGATCTTTGAATCACACGATGGTTGAAAAAGACTCCTTTTCATCCTTTGAGACTGGAAAATCCATCCCCATCCACATGGGATATGACTCAACCATCATTTCCGAAGGACAAGGTACTGTAGATCTTGAAAATGGTTTTTTCTCTAATGTTTTGTATGTGCCATATCTAGTAGAAAATATCCTTAGTGTCTATCAGATGAAAGATACAGTAATGCCTAAGAGAGTCTCTTTCAGCCCAAATGATGTTGAGATAACAGAAATTGCATCCAAGAAACTCATTGCAAAAGGCCTTGCAAATCATCATGCAAAAGCCTATGAGTTCTCTCACTTTGTTGCAGATTCAAAGCCCACCGCTCTGCTAACTCATAGAAATGAGGTTAGTAGGCTGTGGCATGAGAGGTTTGGCCATCTTAATTTCAAATATTTTCAGAAATTACAAAAATACTCCATGGTTGAAGGCCTCCCAGTCATCAAGGCAACCATGGGAATTTGCAAGGGCTATGTGATTGGAAAACACCCTGAGCACAAGTTCGATCGGGGGAAGGCAAAACGAGCTACAAGCATATTGGGGCTGATACATTCTGATATCAGCAGTATAATTTTTGTCACATCCATGAATGGATCAAGGTACCTCCTTACTTTTATTGATGATTTTTCAAGGTATACATGGGTTTTCTTTCTCAAAAAGAAATCAGAAGTATGTGAAAATTTTTCTGAATTGAAGGCCTTGATCGAAAATGCCTCTGGGCTTAAGATCAAGATATTAAGATCTGATAATGGAGGGGATTATGTCAGTAATGAGTTGCTATACATATGCTCCCAAAGTGGTATTCATGTCTAGCATTCAATTCCCTACACTCCCCAGCAGAACGGAGTAGTAGAAAGGAAGAACCGATCTCTCAAGGAGATGACCACCTGTATGTTGGATTCAAAGGAGCTTGCTGCAAATTTGTGGGCTGAAGCCATGCATGCTACATAATACATTCAGAATAGGGTGCCACACTCATTTGTGATAGGAAATACTCCTTTCAAATCATACTTCGGACACAACCCGAATGTGTCGAACCTACGGGTGTTTGGGTCCACTGCATGGGCCCGGATTCCGCTTGATAAAAGAAGGGCTTTGCAACCGCAAAGCATAGAATGTCTGTTTATTGGGTATCCTAATGAATATAAAGGATTCAAGATGCTGGATATCAATACCAAATAGATCATCATCAAGAGAAGTGTCAAGTTCGATGAGCCTCTTCAGGAGATAGAATGAGTGAAGGAGAAAACTGCTGAATTTCCTTCCTATTCTACTGAATATTTGGATGATGAAATTGGGGGTGATGACCCTGATTTGGATCCTATGATTTCTGATATCAATGTGCAGCAGTCATTAGATGCTGAATCAGAACCTGAAGTGCAAAATCGTCTTCCTACATGGGCCCAACAGACACTCTCTTCCGCAGGAGACAACATTGGAAATCCGGATGATCCAAGGAGAACCCGGTCTGATTTCCAAAGAGTAGGTATTGCACTCTCTTGTTCTGATAATTTTCTATCCAAAACTTGCTATTTGATGATTATTTCAGATAAAAAATCCTACTACCATGCTCAGAATGATCCGAGATGGCAAGTTGCCATGGATGAAGAGATGAATTCTCTCAGAAAAACACTACTTGGGAGCAAGTTTCTCTTCCTCCGGGAAGGAAATTGGTTCAATGCAAGTGCGTGTTTTGGAAAAATGTTGCTGCTGATGGAAGCACCTAAAAATATAAGGCAAGGATGGTAGCAAAAGGTTTCTCTCAGATCCAAGGAGTGGACTACCATGAGACCTTTGCACTGGTTGCAAAAATGGACTTCATCTGCCTTGTTTTGGCTATTTCAGCATCCAAGCACTGGGAGGTGCATCACATGGATGTTAAGTTAGCATTTATGCATGGAGATATTGATTGAAAGATATACATGAAGCATCCTGAGGGCTACATCACTGATCCATATTTGGTTTGCAAGCTAAAGAAGTCACTATATGGGTTAAAACAGGCCTTAAGAGAGTGGTATTCCAAGATGGATGTCTTCCTTCTCTTGCAAAACTTTCAGAGATGTATATCAGATCCAAATGTGTATTTATAGAAGCAGGATGGTCATCTAATTATCATTGTTTTATTTGTTGATGAATTACTGATCACAGGTAGCACAATTTCCTCCATTTCAGCCATCAAAACTGCTCTCCACAATGCCTTTGAAATGAGTGAGTTGGGGCTTCTAAAACAATTTTTGGGGCTTGAAATCGAGAAAAATTATGATGGGATTATGGTCACTTAGTAAAAATAAACTTCAGACCTATTAGTCAAGTTTAACATGGCTGAATGTAGGCCTGCACCATTCCCTTTCCTTTCAGGGATCAGCCTTGAAGAAGGAAAACACACACCTCCCATGGACTGCACTATCTATCGACAGCTGACTAGTAGCTTGTTGTACTTGAAACATTCTAGGCCTGATATTTGTTATGCCATGAATGTTGTATCAAGATACATGAAGCAGCCCCATGATATTCATTGGAAGGCATCCAAGAGGATCCTCCAGTATATTCAGGGAACCAGGACCTACGACATTCACTATGCTGCAGACTTCGAGCTAGAGCTGGTTGGATACACAGATTTCGATTGGGCAGGTGATTCTATTGATCAGAATTCAAATTCCACATATGTATTCATGTTTTGTGGTGGCCCTATTTTCTGGTCAAGCAAAAATCAAGTTTCCATATCACTATCTTCAGCAGAGGCCGAGTATTGAGGAGCGGTGAATGCTTGCATCCAAGTAGTTTGGTTGCAAGGCATTCTTTCAGAGTTTGATATTGGTAGTAATTTGTCCACTGTCCTATTTTGTGACAACCAGAGTGCTATTAAGATATCCATGGATCCAGTTACTAGACAGAGGACCAAGCATGTAGAGATTCACATGCACTACATCAGGGAGCTAGTGCATGACAGGACCATCATTCTACAATACTGCCCGACTGATGAGCAGATTGCAGACATCTTCACCAAGAGATTTTTAGAAAATAAGTTCACTTACCTCTATTCACTATTGGGGTGAGTTCATCAGGGTGATCCATACTACTTTTAGTGTTCAGCTTGAGGGGGGGGGTGGGGGGGGTTCCCACTGGGTTTTCCCTCTTTTCCTCACTAAGTTTGTTTTGAGCATTGTTTCAGTTTCAACATTGTATAGGGTGAACTATGGCCTTAGTTGTCGAGGCCCTAGCATTTTTATGCATCTATGTTTTCTAACTCTTCCTGAGTATAGCTTAAGGGGCGGTGTTGGAGACATTTACCATCATACACACTCTTTTTGGTCAAATTGTCCCAGTTAAACCACTATCCTAAGTATAATTGACATTAATTGACATCAGTGGAGCATTAATTTCCATCATCCAGTCACACCCACACATACCTACAGTCAAGGAGTCTAACTTAGCCTTCTCCTATAGTCAAGGATGCTAACTGGAGCACTCCGGGGGTGATTTGAGTGATATTAATGCACCTAATTGCTAACTAGTGGTTACAATCAGTTCAACCAGTCAGTTAAGGCACCTCCTCTCATTAAATATATTATTTAATGATTATTTAATATTATTTAATGATCTGGAGTCAACAGGGGTGCCTCTACCAACTTCTGATGATCAGTTCAACTTCAGTTAACCTCATTGGGGTTCATTGAAGTCATGGAGCACTAGCACTTGATGGTTGGATTGATATGACATGTGTTTGATCTCCTTCAATTGAGATTTAATCATTTATTGCACTTTGACTTCAGTTAGGGTTTGGTGAGTCAATTAGGGTTTGGTCAAGTGGTTAACTGAGTGTGAATGAATGGCTAAGAGTCAGTTAAGCTAGACTCACTCATTGATTTTGAATTGCCTCCTTATGTATTCGAATTCCTCACTCATTCAAGCCATTGTCTGACATTGGTATTGTACCCATTCATTGTTTATTAAATATACAGAGAGGAAACCGATTTCGGTTCCGATTAACACCATTTCATGAGTTATTTGTTGATTATTTCTTAATGAGATTGATTATTTGTTCCTAGATCAATGTGCAAGAATAATATATCTTGCGCAAATTTCAAGTTACCTTGCACATGTTTTACAATTAACTCCATCTCTTTTAATAGTTCAGGTCCTAATACTAACCTGTCAACTGGATTACTCCATGAGATGGGGGTATTGCACTTCCTGCCATACGAAATTTCAAATGGACTATATCTTGCTGAAGCTTGGTAGTGATTGTTGTAAGAAAACTCTACCAAGTGTAAGTAATCTTCCCATTTACTTGGCTATTCTTTAACATACATTCTGAGCAGATATTCCAATACCTGATTTACTCTTTCAGTCTGTCCATCTATTTGGGGATGGAAAGAGGTATTGCAATTTAAAGTAGTATTCAGTCCTTTAAACAGAGAATTCCATAAATTGCCCAAAAAATTAGGGTCTCTGTCTGAAATTATTACTTTCGGTATTCCATGTAAACGAAAAGTTTGTTTCAGGAATATATAAGCAATATTAGCATCCTCGTAAGTAGTTTTTGTAGGTATAAAATGAACCGCCTTACTAAGTTTATCAACGAGTACCCTTATTGAGTCATTCAAATTTTGATTTCTAGGTATTTCACTAATAACCCTTTTCGTTTAAACTATACCCTGTACTTAAACTTCCAATTAAGTTTTTTGTTACCTTTGCTTGTAATTTTTGATAATTTTCATCTAATCTTACTCCTTCCTTTAGCTGTTCTTCTAAATATGTTTTATAGGTGTTGATTGCTGCTACAAAATTTAGTTTTGCATTCCTGCTTAAAGCATCAGCAACCTTTTGTTTTCCCTTAATATATTGGATTTCAAAATCGTACTCGCTAAGGAAGGCTAGCCACCTAGCTTGCCTTGTGTTTAAGTTAGGTTGATCCAACAAGTATTTTAATACTTTATTATCTGTCATTAATATAAAATTTCTTCTGATTAAATGATGGCGCCACATCTTCAAGGCATGTATGAAAATAGCCAATTCTAAGTCATATGTTGCATAGTTTTTCTCATGAATCTTTAGCTTCCTAGACTCATATGCAATGACGTGTCCTTCCTGAGTCAAAAATCTGTCTAGACCATCATCACACGCATCAGTACATACTATAAAGTCTTTTGGGACTGGCCATACTGGCCATTCTTCGATTTCCTTTATCTTTTCTGGATCAACTGAGATCCCTTATTTAGTAACTACATGACCCAAGTATTGTATTTTATCCTTAAAGAAATCACATTTACTGAATTTTGCATAGAGTTGGTGTTCTCGTAATTCTTGCAAAACAATTTTTAAGTGCTCCTCATGTTCTTCTTTAGACTTAGAATAAATTAGAATGTTGTCAATGAATACGGCTGCGAATTTACCAAGGTACTTATGCATTACATTATTCATCAGACACATGAAGAGAGACATGGAATTAGTAAGCCCGAATGGCATAACAACAAACTCATAGTGACCATATCTAGTCCTAAAAGCTTTTTTAAAGATGTCTTCATCTTTGATTCAGACCTGGTGATAACCAGATCGTAAATCAATCTTCGAAAATACAGTCGCTCCATGTAGTTGATCAAACAGATCATCTATGCGAGGTAATGGATATCTATTTTTAATAGTCATTTTATTAAGTTGACGGTAATATATACATAAACGTAGAGTACTATCTTTCTTTTTAACAAAAATAAAAGTTGCTCCCCAAGGAGACACACTGGGTCTGATATAATTTTTATCAATAAGTTCTTTTAACTAGGTTTTTAACTCATTTAATTCCAATATATTCATTCAATAAGGGGATTTTCAGCTGGGCACTGCACCAGGTACCAGCTCAATAGTGAAGTCTAACTCTCTCTTCGGAGGCAGTCCCAGAATTTCTTCCGAAAATACATCCGAATACCCCCTTAGGATCGGAATGTCTTCCAATTTTAATTTATCTTCGTTATTAGTATTTTGTTCATTAATTACAATTACAACAAAGGATTTACAGCCTTTTTGAACAAGTCTCTTTAATTGCAAGGCTGAGATCTATCTTATACCTGTTTTCCTAGGGATTCCTTTTACATTTACTGTTTCTCCATCATTATTTACGCAAGTAAAAGTTTTATCCAAACAATTCAAGAGTACTGTATGCTGTTCTAACCAGTACATACCAATTAACATATCATAAGATCCCAAATGTAGTACATTAATCTTCACTGAGATCTATGTTTACAGTACAAGCCTTTACAAAACTAATCACTTTTCTTTTTGAGCGAGTAGCTAGCTGAACTAACCCTGACTTTACAAACTTTTCTACTAATAACTTGAATTTTTCTACTAAAGCAAGAGAAATATAACTTATGCTAGCCACTGGATCAGTTGAAATAAATATAGGTGTTTGATTCAGCTTACCTTCCACTTCCACCATGGAAGTTTGATAGTCCTCCTGCCTATTTTCCAGTGTTGTGTTGATCCTGAGCATTATCCTTTCCAGATAACCAACAATCATCTCCTTCTGTACCATATGTATGTTGCTAACAATCTTCTTCTGGTTGGGGCAAATTGATGCATAATCAGGACCATTACATTCCCAACATTTTATTGGTTCTTTTCATTCATTGTTCTTGGTGTAATTACTGTGATTATTAATTGGTTCTTTATTTCTAGGACCATTTGGATTTATTTGTGAATTACCTTTATTCCCTTGGAAGTTTTTATTAGGAAAATTTCGTGTGTTATTATTTCTAAAACTGCGGTTAGGTACGAAACCTTTCTTCTCCTATTAAAAATTATTAGATCTTTTAGCCTTCCAGTTTGACATACTTTCCTTTTTGCAATTATGCTCATAGCCAAAATTAGCCTTCTACATAGCCTCTTCTAAGGTTTTTGGATTGTCATATTAAATTCTATCCTTTATATGGAAAGGTAAACAACTTAGAAACCGTTGTACCTTAGGCTTCTCATCCACAATGTAAGGTACATATCGAAGCAGACTTAAAAATTTACTGTTTAGTTCTTTCATGTTCATTGTTCCCAACTTTAGTTCATAAAATTTCTTAGCCCACTCTTTGTAGTACTGTTCTGACAAGAATTTATTCTTAAAATATTTTTTAAATGTACTCCAATTAATGTTCTTCTCCCTAATTCCTTTTACTCATTTTAGGTCCTACCACAAAATATCTGCCTTCCCGGTGAGATTGTAAATGGCCATTCTTGATTTTAGCTGATTAGAATAATTATAAATTTAAAAATATTTCTTCATCCTAGAAAACCATGATTCGTCTTCTTCTCCTTTCTCAGTTTCACCATTAAAGGTTGGTGGTTTTATTTTCTTAAATTCTCAAAAAATTTCTTCATAAGGCTTAAATTTTCTCTTTCTTGTCTAATGATTATCTTCACTACTATAACTAGCATACTAATAATTCTTCTTATGTGGATCGCCATAAATCTTAAATGATGAGCTGCTTTCGATTCTAGTCTATTTATACTTTTTATTTTTATGTTGGTAAGGCATATCTTTAGATTCCGTTCGTTTATCTTTTCGTCATTCTGAAAATTTTCCATTAAGACCTGATTCAGCTCCTCCTAAGCTCTCATAATTCTTTCATTTTCCTTTTTGACTGTTTCCATCTCTGTTCTTAGTTCCTTAACCATTTGTAATAATTCAGAAGAGTTATTAGTTATTTCTTCTTGTATAGGTTCTCTTTTAGAATTACTTCATTCAGTAAATGGGGACTCCTCATCTGCATATTCCTCCAATCTTTCCATACCTGCAGTTTAACGCAGGAAAATTCTCTAGAAATAATACTTCAAAAGAAAAGTAATAATTAGTATGCATGTTTTTAAATCTACTGTTTATCTATGCAAGTTGAGCCACATTCAAGTCTAGTGTCTGAACCTTGTGCTCTGATACCACATGTAATAACCCAAAAATTCGTAAAAATTTAAAAAATTTCATGTAACATAAAATGTTCACAGTTGTCACTGCCTAGGAAGAATTAACTGCTAATGGTTACTTTAAACAGTATTAAAATCGAACTGAATATTTGTTAATCTCTAGTTCTGTATACTTATTAGTTTGATTTCCAAAATCCATGTTAAGGATATGGTTTAGCAGGTTATGATTTGGAATAACAGGAATTGAAACATATGTTTAAATTCTAGTACTAAGTTTGTTTTACTGTCTTATGAAAGTAGGAAGGAACTTTGGTTGAGATCGAGGCTTACTTAGCTTATAGCTGATGCAGTGAAGTGATGTTTCTTTTACAGGTCTTTTTTAGGTAAGAAGTTTGTTACCAGTTTTCCAGATCGAGATTATTATCTCAACTAGCATAGAATAAAATACTAGTTAATTTATTTGTTTTACATCTTTGAGTAGTAAAAGAGGTATCGTGGATCTTATTGTTTATTTTCTTCATAGTTACTAGTAATACAAGTACTTTCAACAAACTGAACTTAGCTCAGTTACTTTTCCAACTCACTATAGCTAAAACCTATTCGTTTAACTTCCATCATTCTATTCTCAGTTTAAAGCCTATATGTAATTCTAGTAAAATGCATCTTGTGAAAAAGATTTTTTTCCACAAAATATTGAGTTATGATAACCTAGGAGATCTATGATCCAAATAAATTCATAAAGTACGTTGACTGATAACACACATGAAAACTAGTACTTAATACATAGGATAGTTTATAACTATTCTAATACTTACCATAATGGAGCTGCCTTGATACAAATTGATTTCCTTTAAACTGTAGTGTTATTACTTGTTATTTTAAGGAAAGAAGAATTATTTGCATAAGAAGTCGATCCTTTGTATGATTCCTCATCTCATAAGGGTATTATTGACAAACCATTTACTAGTATATTAAAATGATACTTAATTTATTTCCTAGATTAACTAGCCAACTTCAACTTTTACTTAGGTTTTCAAACATACCACATTAAAGATTGAACCCTTTTTATAAGGTCTTATACTAGGACATGGTTTCTCTTTTATTAATGTTTGAAGTGCAAATTATCGTTGGGGAAATCTTTGTGAATGTTTTTACCCATTCCTAAGGTTGTAATACATGATACAAACCTTAGTATATTTACTATCTACCTTCATTATAATTAAGGATACAACAAATGCAAACAATATATGATGAAACTAAGAAAGGTTATAACAAGGTTATAACTTAGTTTATAATGATCAAAATCTTGTTGCTTGTAGACTGATCCAATGGTTTTCGAAATAAAATTAAGGACACGTGGTTGCAAATCGGAGGACAGGTTTTTGAATTTTTGGAATTTACCATATATATTCTCTAAACCCTAAAATTTATCCTTAACCTATCTTTACCTTTTCTCTAGAAGAAGAGGGCCATGGGCTCATGGCCACTTGGCTTGTCTGTCATTCCAATGTGTAAACTTCTTCACCATTAGCCTTCTTAATCTGCGTGTAGAGGTGCACTTCGATATTTCCTTTGTTCTATGGATAAACCCTCCGTCGTTGTTTCCTAGCTCTGCAATTGCCAATTCAATCGTTGTCTTGACTCTGTAAAGAAAAAGCTTCCAATCCAACACATGAGAGTTTGATAGTGTGAGCCTGGCTGTGAATTTGGTTGTAGTGTATTCTTGTTGTGTTAGGAGATTATTGGTTCTCATTTCCCAACTTCAGGTGTGGCATTTGACTCTGCCCCGTCATGGATTTGGATTCCAATTTTGAACTTTGTGAGTCGCATTTCCTCCTACCAGTGTTTCTTTGAATCTCATTGTTCTAAAAAATGGTGGCTAGGGTTTGATTAGAACATCTCTCACAGCAAGTGTAAAGATAAATAGAACCAGGTATGTAAATTTTTCCATTTAAAATCATTATTGTACTGCTCAGTTTTATACCTTCGTTATTAGCCGTGGTATAACATTGTTTTGCTTTTGTGTTTCTACACTTTTGTAGGCTTCAGTCCAAAATGCTTGGGCTGATAGTTACCAAAAGAAGGGGCTCCACGTTGATGTTTCTTCTTGTAAGCCTTGGTTTCGCTGAGGTTCCTCCTACAGTGGTGTATGCTGTTTATTTTTAATTGGTTCAGTTCCTTGGGTTTCTGGATTTTGGCTCGGCCGTGGATACACTGTGTTGTAAAAATATTGGAAGGCCATGTGGTCGATATTTTGATATGTGGTTAAGTTTAAAATAAATCCCTCGTGGATGTTTCGTGTTGGGGACTTAGGGATTTCATAGGTGAGACTTTGGGAGATCATGGCCTTCTCAGTCGTAGTTTTGTTTTTGTTTAAATTTATGTTGTTTTGGAATAGGTTTTTAAGCCGTGACTCTGGTTGAAAAAGGCCATAGCGTCGTCACTGATAAAATTCAGCTCAGGGTTTAGCTGTAACTTAAATCTTGGATAAGCCCAATCTTACTGTTTTGTAACTTATAATTTTGATAATACATATGCATATTTACTATGATTTTTAAAATGTTAAAAGAAGGCTTATACTGTTAGTTGTTCTGGTTTATTCTTTTTGAAATTAACCTAACAAAGGTTATTGTTGAGATAAAATAATGTTTATTTTTCTTCTGTATAAAATTGAAATTATAGAATTAGACAATGGGTTTATAGACCATATCTTGATTATTACTGTCAGTAAAGATAAAATAATGAGGAGTAAATAACACCTCCTAAATATTTATAGTTTCTTGTTTGAAATATATTGAAGGGTTTTTATTTATTTATTTTTGTTTATAATTATGCACATAGTTTTAATATTATTCCTCACGGGGGAAGTATTAACCTTCCTATGTTCATTTAATAGATGCTATGGTTTTATAAACATAGTATGTAAGCTTTAATTTGTTTCAAGGATTAAAGATTAACCCCTTTGTTAGTGAAAGAGGTGGTAATGTTGTTTTAAATTTACAATTTCTTTTAATTAGGTTTTATTTATAAAACCCTAATTTTTTTCTTAGTTTAAATGCATTGTTAATATTTGAATATAATGTTTTTCTGATTTTTACGTTACTTAGATAAAATATCACTGTAAATATCTAGTCTTATTTACTGTTTCCTACCTATTTAATTTCTGTTCTTATAATGTCTGTTAATTATTATAGTAAATAACATGACTATTGTGAAAGTAAGTACATTGATTAAGTATATTTATATCTTTAAAACTTTCCTAAAGACAGGTTTGTCTATATTGTCATAGAATACTTTATCTAAGTAAAATTTCTAAATAGAAAGGAAAAGCATACAACTGAATAAATCTTAGGAAAACTGTTGAAAGTAATAAATCACATTCACATATACTTCATTCATTTTCTTTATTTGAAGTTAATCTAGCCTACTGTACTAGAGTACTACCTTTATAAAAGGTGTGGAAAAATACAGTTAGGTATTTCCTTTCTATCTATCAGTTAAACTATAATTTCTAATCATTTACCCAAATCTATTTAATCCAGTATTTCACAATATTTTTATAGTGAAAGTATTTCTTTTAACTAACCCTAGCAGCAACAGAATAGAAGCATAACATTTCATTGCTTAACTCAAACTTTTCAGATAACAATAAACAATTAGATAGCTAGATAAATCAAGTAGAACCTAGAAAAGTAGATGAGGTGACAACAACTTAAGGAACTTGTTCCTCTCAACCAACTCCTAGAGAAAAAATGGACTGCAATTCTCAGGACCCCCGAGCTTGTCTCCTGGTCCACCTGGTAGAAGTACTGGGTGAGATATGTAGTTTAGTAATCCTATACAACTCTACTGAGTGTTCAGCAGTAAGTCAATTTTGCATGCAGCCGTATGAACTCAGCTTAGAATAGCTACACTAGTTCAGGTATTCAACACTTTTTTGCTCAAAACATACTTCAGCTAGTCCCCTCCATTGAATTTTCTTGTGTAATTCATTCACTTAGAATGTTCATAAGTTCAGAATGAGCAGCCTCAGCTGTATTCAATGGGAAATTTTACTAACATGCCTAATTATTTTGGGTCAGTTTTCACTTAATGAGCCACCTGCTCTTGTTCCACTTTCTTGGGGAACATGACCAAAAATAGGGAAGTTTCCTCTTGCAACAACTAGAAGTAGTTTGAGGATGCTGCCAAGTGTTAATCTGCTCTCAACCCAGCCTTCTCCACCCAGTGACCAGTAAAACACTCATTTAGCAGCTTCCCTAAGCTGTTGTCTCATCTTTCATTTATTTATTAATAAAATATTCGAAAATTACATTCAATTATACTTGACCCCACTTGGTCATTAATTACAAACTTTATAATAAAATATATCATAATGCTTCTTAAAACATAAAATGTTTTGCAAATTGGGTTATGTGACATACACACCCCCTTAAATTATAACATCGTCCTCGATGTTATTTATTCTTTGTCCTCAGAATTGCCCTAGAATAGAATTGGATATTCATCCCACATATGACTCTCCAATTCCCAGGTGGATTCTTCTGGACTAAGGTGCTTCCATTGCACCTTCACCTGACCAATGGTGCGATTCCGAAGCAAGATCTCCCTCCTTTCGAGGATACAATCCAGTACCAGAAAATATCCTTTGGGTTCCACCTACAGATCATTCCAGTTTATAACATGAGCATCATCATGTATATATTTTACTAACACAAAAATATGAAAGACATTATGAACCCTCAAATTTGGCGGTAAAGCCAATTGATATGCCACCTGCCATATTCTGGATAGTATTTCAAAAGGTCCACAATATCGAGGTGCTAATTCAGCACAACTTCCTAATCTCAAAGAACTCTTTTTAGGACTCACCTTAATAAAGACATGTTCACCAACCTAGAACTCTTTTTGAGTTCGTTTAATATCTGCTTGACTTTTCTGTCGATCTTGTGCAACTTTTAAGTTACCTTGCACCTGTTTTACAATTAACTCCACCTCTTTTAATAGTTTAGGTCGTAATACTAACCTATCAACTGGATTACAAGATGGGGCTATTGCACTTCCTTCCATACAAAATTTCAAATGGACTATATCTTGCTGAAGCTTGGTAGTGATTGTTGTAAGCAAACTATACCAAGTGTAAGTAATATTCCCATTTACCTGGTTGTTCTTTATTATACATTCTGAGCAGATTTTCCAATACCTGATTTACTCTTTCAGTCTTTCCATCTACTTGGGGATGGAAAGAGGTACTGAAATTTAAAATAGTATTCCTTTAAACAAAGACTTCCAGAAATTGCCCGTAAACTGAGGGTTTCTGTCTGAAATTATTACTTTCGGTATTCCATATAAATGAAAAATTTGTTTTAGGAATATATCAACAATATTAGAAACCTTGTAAGTAGTTTTTACAGGTATAAAATGAGCTGGCTTACTAAGTTTATCAACGACTACCCTTACTGAGTCATTCAAATTTTGATTTCTAGGTAGTCGTGTAATAACCCTTTTTCGTTTAAACTATATGTTGTACTTAAACTTTCAATTAAATCTTTTGTTACCTTTGCTTGTAATTTCTAATAATTTTCATCTAATCTTACTCCTTCCTCTAGTTGTTCTTCTAAATGTGTTTTATAGGTGTTGATTGATGCTACAAAATTTAGTTTTGCATTCCTGCTTAAAGCATCAACAACCTTATTTTATTTTCCCTTAATATGTTGTATTTCAAAATCGTACTCGCTAAGGAAGGCTAGCCACCTAACTTGCATTGCGTTTTGTTATATTTTTATCATTAAGCTAGCAATACATTAGGATATTTAACTGAGAGAATAATAAGCACGGCAATCAAACACAAGAGACAATGAACACAGTGTTTATCCTCGGGGAAACCATAAATGGAGAAAACCCCACGACTTCCTCAGAGATAGAATCGGTACCAAAAGTAAAACCCTAAAATAGTAAGATGATCTCTCGACAGCAGTAACCTCTTTCTTCCTTGCCCCAGTGTCTTCTTCTTCCTCAGATATGTGCTACAACTGAGTGTGAGTGAGTGTGTGTTAAATAGAGAGGCTAGCTCTCTATTTATACTAATTCCCAACTTGACTAAACCCAACTAGGGCCAAATTCTTTAGGAGAGTCTAATAACCCTAGTGCCTCGGAACTATGGGGAATTTAACCCTTGACCAATAGGAGGCTTTCCCAGAATGACTTGACATGAGTTGTTTACATTATAGAACCTCCCAATAGGAACACCGAGGCATGAAATCACTCAAGTACATTACAAATACATCTTGGAATAAACATCGAGTTACAATACATAAGAAATACAAGTGAATACATTCCAGAGTTACAATTACATCAAAACTCCCTCTTAACTAGGCAAGTATTATTTCGACACAATTTTCAGCACAAGTATTCTTCTTTGTATCATTTGGATCATCATCGAGTCCTCATCATATTCATCTTTAGGTCATCTTCATCTTCAATTCATCTTCATCATCGGATCTGGATCATCATCAATGGATCTGGATCATCACTCGATCTAGATCACCATTGGACATCATCACTAGATCTGGATCATCACTGGATCTAGATCATCACTGCTGGATCATTGTCACTAGATCATCATAGGTGCTATCTCTTGATTCTTCTCGACACATGAAATTCTACAGAGCCAGCCCTTTTTCATGCTGAATGTACATCTACAGAACCATTCCTTTTTCATACTGGATGTATCACCACATAGAGCTAGTCCTTTTTCATACTAGATGTGGCATCCACATAGAGCTAGTCCTTTTTCATACTAGATGAGTCTTCACAGAGGTAGTCCTTTTTCATACTAGGTGTGGCATCCACATAGAGCTAGTCCTTTCTCATACTAGATGAGTCTTCACATGGCCAGTCCTTTTTCATAATGGGTGTGGCATCCACACAGAGCTAGTCCTTTTTCATACCAGATGAGTTTTCACAGGGCTAGTCCTTTTTCATACTGGGTGTGGCATCCACACAGAGCTAGTCCTTTTTCATACTAGATGAGTCTTCACAAAGCCAGTCCTTTTTCATATTGGGTTTGGAAGCCACACAGAGATAGTCCTTTTTCATATTAGATGAGTCTTCATAGAGCCAGTCCTTTTTCATACTGGGTGTGGCATCCACACAGAGCTAGTCCTGTTTCATACTAGATGTGTCTTCATAGAGCCAGTCCTTTTTCATTGTGGTTGTGGCATCCACACAGAGCTAGTCCTTTTTCATACTAGATGTGTCTTCATAGAGCCAGCCATTTTTCATGATGGATGTGGAATCCACACATACATCTGACAATGGAAGGAACCAATCCTCTCACCATGTCACAACTCTTACATCCGACCATGGAAGGAACTAATCCTCTCGCCATGTTGGAAGGGCACAACACTTACATCTGATCATGGAAGGAACCAATCCTCTCACCATGTCAGAAGGGCACAACACTTACATCTGACCATGGAAGGAACCAATCCTCTCACCATGTCAGAAGGGCATAGCATGGACACATCACTTCCTCTTGGGAGGAATCTCAATTTGGAGAACACCAAGCTTCTCCCTGGAGTACTCAAACTTCACCCTAGCCAATGGCTTAGTCAACACATCAGCTATCTGTTCATCTGTCGCAACATATTGGAGTTTCATTGCTCCTCTCTCCAACATATCCCTAATATAGTGATACTTGATCTTGATATGCTTCGACTTGTCATGGAACACCGGGTTCTCCGACAACTTCACAGAACTCTGGTTGTCACAATATATACAAGTAGCATCTAACTAGAGATCAAATAAATCAGATGACAACTTCCTCAACCATACTGCCTCACAACTAGCTGAACAGGTTGCGACATATTCTGCTTCAGCTGTACTCAGTGCCACACAGGATTGCTTCCTGCTAAACCAAGAGATCACACCTGATCTCATACTGAAGCAACACCATGAAGTGCTCTTCCTATCGATGGCACTGCCTTCCCAATATGAATCAACATAAATCTCCAGTTTAATTCTTTGATCAGTCTTATACTTGAGCCCATAATCAACCATACCCTTCAGGTACCTTAGAATATTCTTTACAAGAATCAAGTGAACATGTCTTGGATCTATCAAGAATTGGCTCAAGGTGTTCACAACAAAGAAAATATCTGGTCTCATGTTCATCAGGTACATCAATGACCCAATCGTCTGATGATACATCATGGCATCAATTGACTCTGATGAAGCATCAATCAATAGCTTTAGGTTTGATACCATAGGTGTGGTTAAGGCCTTGTAGTCCATCATCCCAAATCTCTTCAGGATATCTACTGCATACTTCCCTTGTCCAAGGAATATTCCATCCGCATAATGCCACACCTCCATGCCTAAAAAATAATGCATCATACCCAAGTCCTTCATTTCGAACTTGGCAGCAAGCTTCCTCTTCATATCCGTAATCAACACATCCATAGCTATTACAAACAGATCATTTACATATAGTAGGAGCATCACTGGGTTGCCATCTTTAACCTTGCATTAAAGGTTGGAATCTTCTTTACTCTTGGCAAAGCTGAAACTGGATAGCAAGATGTCAATTCTACCGTACCATGTCTTGGGTTCCTGTTTCAAGACGTAGAAGGATTTCTTCAATCTACACACATGAGACTCCCTGTCATGGGTCTCAAAACCGAGTGGTTTCTCCACATACACTTCCTCTTCCACTACACCATTCAAGAAAGAAGTCTTGACATCCATCTAGTGTATCTTCCATTTCATCACTGCAGCCAAAGCAAGTACTAATCCGATGGAAGTGTATCTGGCTACAGGTGCAAAAGTTTCTTCATAATCTATTCCTTCTTTCTGGGAGAAATCATGAGCAACAAATATTGCTTTATATTTTTCAATGCTACCATCTGCAGCATGCTTGAACTGGTAGATCCATTTGGAAGTTATGATATACTTCCCTTCTGGTCTTGGGAAAACATCTCAAACATCATTCTTCATGATCGATTGATACTCTTTGATCATATCATCCTTCCATTCTTTCCATTCTGTCACTTCTTCATAATTGGAAGGTTCTTTATCGATGAAATCACATAATAAGGCTACATATCCAGAGTAGGATCTGGTTCTCTTTCTTTCTCTATGATTATCTTCTGGATCCCCATATCTTTTTACACATTGGATAGGTTCCCGTACCCAATCAGGTTTCCTCTTGTGAGGATTCTTCTCCCAAGGTGGATCTATAGGTTCTTCAAATTCTCGATCTTCTTCTTGAGTTTCTTTGTTCATGGTTGTATCATGAATTCTGGGTGCTTCTGATTCTTTAGGTTCTTCAGTAGGTCTCTTTTTGGATTTGTTGTAAGCTGAGTCTTCATCAAATGTTACATCCCTGCTTATGTCAATATTCTTGAATCCTGGGAAGTATATTCTGTAAGCCTTCGAGCTTTCAGATTATCCCACAAATATACACTTCTTTCCTGAAGGATCTAATTTTGTTCTCTTCTCTTTTGGAATGTGTATGTACACTGGACATCCGAATATTTTGAGATGGCTGACTTCTGGTTTCTTTCCAGAAAAGACTTCTTCAGGTGTCTTGTTCTTGAGTGGTCTGTGTGGAGTACGGTTCTGTACATACACCATTGTTCTGGCAGCTTCTAGCCATAGATGCATAGGAAGATCTTGATCATGAAGCATTTCTCTTGCAACTTCCATGATAGTTCTATTCTTCCTTTCTGCAATCCCCTTTTTTTGTGTATTATATGGAGTGGAAAACTCCCTCTTAATCCTTGAGTCTTTACATAACACTTTGAATTCATTTGATGTGAATTCTCTGCCATTATCTGATCGAAAAGTCTTGATCCTCTTTTCAGTGTGGTTCTCGATCAAGGCTTTGAATTCCTTAAACTTGATGAATATTTCATCTTTGTTCTTCATGAAGTAAATCCATGTCTTTCTAGAAAAGTCATCAATAAAAGAAACATAGTATACATACCCGCTTAAAGAAATTGATGACATTGGAACACATACATCGGAGTGGATAATTTCTAAGATTCATTTTGCTTTGCTCTCGCTACTTGGAAATGTCTTCTTTGTGTTCTTTCCTTTCGCACATCCTTTGCAAACCCCATCATGTTTTGTTTGAATTTCTGGAAGACCTTCAACAACTTTGCTTGCAAGTGGTAGTGCCCTGTAATGCACATGTGCAAGCCTTTTATGCCAAAGTTCATTTGGTTCTACTGAGCTATGAACCAGAGCTTGTTCTGGTTATCCCTTTAATTTGTATAGACCTCCTTCTTCTTCCCCAATCACTATTGCATTGTCAAAAGTTTTTCCCTTTGGCCAGATAAGAACTTGGCTATCTACAAAATAAACCCTCATTCCTTTTGCATCCAATGCAGATATGGAGAGGAGGTTCTTCTTTAGTCCTGGTACAAACAATACATTTTTCATCTTCATAGAATTTCTAGAGTCTAGTTTATAGGAGGATTCATCGCTACCTTTTATTGGATATTGGTAGTCATCCCCAAGTTTCACCTTGTGAGGTGACTCATGTTCAGATAGTTTCACAAATGATTCTTTGAATCCCATCATGTGCTTGGAAGCACCACTATCTATGAGCCAATCATTGCTTCCATGTGAAATAGTTCCCATGAGAGTAGAGATCAACATATATTCTTCATCACTTGAAGAATCACTTTCTTGTCTGATTCTCTTTGTGGAAGGTTCATCATCCTCTGTAGCATGGGAATGCTGTCTTCTCTTGTTTCCCTTCTTCTTCTTTGAGTTCCCTTTGTTAGGACAGTATTTGGATATGTGACCTTTCTCATCACATGTGTAACATATAACAATAGACCAATCTCTTCTAAAGTGACAAGACTTACCTTTGGAGTGATGATGATCCCTTCTGGTTTTCTTGGTGTGGGATGTGAGAGCTTGATCTTCACTTCCCATCTTTTCTTTTCGAGCTACTATCTGAGCTTCTTCTTGAGAGCATTCTTCCCATAGTATGCTGAAATTGACTAACTTCTTTTTGGCACATATCCCTTGAATGAAAGAGTCCCATGATCTAGGGAGACCATTCAAGGTGGTCATCACAATATTTGCATTCTCCACTTCTTCATCTACTGCTTCTAGTTGTTCCTTGATCTGAGATACCCTTGTAAAGTAAGACTGGATGGTCTCAACATTCTGGATCTTTACATTCTTCAGTTGGTTTCTCAAAGTCATCTTCTTATTTATGTTCTTCCCTTCAAACAATTTGGTTAGGGCATCAAACATAGCTTTAGGTGTTTTTAGGGAAGACACCTATGGTATGAGGTGATCCTTCATTGAATCAGAAATAATCCTCTTTGCCATAACCAACTTTTTCTTATGTAAGGCCTTACCTCATCTCCCTCTGGAACTAAAACCTCCTCACTAATATAGGAGTCCAACTCATTTTCTTCTAGGACCAGGGAGATCCTATACTTCCAGGCTCGAAAATCATCATCTCCCTCAAGATTTTAATCAAGCTTGGTATGATGAGACATCTTAACTAAGAACCTCAAATGGAAATACAAAATATTTAGATCTTACCAGGTCAAGATGTCGGATCTGGATTTGGAGCTGAAATTCTACAGTGCTGGTTCAAGAGAAAACTAGGGTTTTGATTTTTTTAGAGTTTTGTCCAACCAAATGATTTGATATTGATCTCTAAACTTAAATTTTGAGGAGGATATCAATCCAAGCCTAGGCTCACTAAAAAATTCCACTTCTGTGGAAAGCCCTAATTTTCGGTAGCAGTGTCGAGTCCAAAACTGAAAAACCTCAGAATTGGATTCTGATTCAACAAAAAGATGCACCCTAGGGAGGAGAGTTATTCCAACCTTATTTTGCTGAAAATATGTGGAGAGAGATCCACAAAGTAGGAATCCATAGCTCCCACAGCTGCACATTGTCTTCTTCTCAGGTTAGCTCTGATACCATGTTAGATTTTTATCGTTAAGCTAGCAATACATTAGGATCTTTAACTAAGAGAATAACAAGCACAACAATCAAACACAAGAGATAATGAACAAAGTGTTTATCCTCGGGGAAACCATAAATGGAGAAAACCCTGCAACTTCCTCAGAGATAGAATCAACACCAAAAGTAAAACCCCAAAATAGTAAGATGATCTCCTGACAACAATAACCTCTTTCTTCCTTGCCCCAGTGTCTTCTTATTCCTCAGCTATGTGCTACAACTGAATGCGAGTGAGTGTGTGTTAAATAGAGAGGATAGATCTCTATTTATACTAATTCTCAACTTGACTAAACCAAACTAGGGCCAACTTCTCTAGGAGATTCTAGTAACCCTAGTGCCTTGGAACTGCAGGGGCTTTAACCCTTGACCAATAGGAGGGTTACCCACAATGACTTGACATGAATTGTTTACATTATAGAACCTCCCGATAGGAACATCGGGGCATGAAATGACTCAAGTACATTACAAATACATCCTAGAATAAAATTTGGGTTACAATACATAAGAAATACAAGTGAATACATTCTGAAGTTACAATTACATCAACACGTTTAAGTTATATTGATCCAACAAGTATTTTAATCCTTTATTATCTGTCATCAATATAAACTTTCTTTTGATTAAATGATGGCGCCACATCTTCAAGGAATGTATGGAAACATCCAATTCTAAGTCGTAGGTTGCATATTTTTTCTCATGAATCTTCAGCTTCCTAGACTCATATGCAATGACGTGTCCTTACTGAGTCAAAACTTCACCTAGACCGTCATTGCATGCATTAGTACATACTATAAAGTCTTTATTAGCATCAACAATTCTTAAGATTGGTGCGGTGGTTAATAATGTTTTTAACTTTTTAAAACTATCTTCACACTTTTGACTCCACTCGAATTTCTTCCCTTTCTTCTGTAAGGAAGTTATGGGATTTGTAATTGTTGAAAACCCTTCAATAAATCTTCCATAATAGCTAGTGATCCCCATGAATGATCGTACGCCAGTTATGTCTTTTGGGAGTGACCATTCTTCGATTTCCTTTATCTTTTCTAGATCAACTGAGATCCCTTCTTTAGTAACTACATGACCCAAGTACTATATTTTATCCTTAAAGAAATCACATTTACTGAATTTTGCATAGAGCTGATGTTCTCGTAATTATTGTAAAACAATTTTTAAGTTCCCCTCACGTTCTTCTTTAGAATTAGAATAAATTAGAATGTCGTCAATGAATATGGACACAAATTTATCAAGGTACTTATGCATTACATTATTCATAAAACACATGAAGATAGGTGGGGCATTAGTAAGCCCGAATGGCATAACAACAAACTCATAGTGACCATATCTAGTCCTAAAAGCTGTTTTAAAGATGTCTTCATCTTTGATTCGAACTTGGTGATAACTAGATCGTAAATCAATCTTTGAAAATACAGTCGCTCCACGTAGATGATCAAACAGATCATCTATGCGAGGCAACGTATATCTGTTTTTAATAGTCATTTTATTAAGTTGATGGTAATCTATACATAAACGTAGAGTACTGTCTTTCTTTTTAACAAAAATAATAGGTGCTCCCCAAGGAGACACACTGGGACTGATATAATTTTTATTAATAAGTTCTTTTAACTGGTTTTTTAACTCATTTAATTCCAATATATTCATTCAAAAAGGGGATTTCGAGCTGGGCACCACACCAAGTACCAGCTCAATAGTGAAGTCTAACTACCTCTTTAGAGGTAGTCCCAAAATTTCTTTCGAAAATACATCCAAATACCCCCTTAGGATCAGAATGTCTTCCAGTTTTAATTTATCTTCATTATTAGTATTTTCTTCATTAATTACAGTTACAACAAAGGCTTTACAACCTTTCTGAACAACTCTCTTTAATTGCAAGGTAGAGATCTGTGTTATAGCTGTTTTCCTAGGGATTCCTTTTACATTTACTATTTCTCCATCATTATTTACACAAGTAAAAGTTTTATTGAAACAATTCAAGTCTACCCTATGTTTTTCTAACCAGTCCATACTAATTAACATATCGTAAGATCCTAAAGGCAGTACATTAAGCTTCACTAAGGTTTCAAACTGATCCATGTTTACAATACAAAAATAATCACTTTTCTTTATTGCGCTAGTAGCTATCTGAACTAGCCCTGACTCTGTAAACTTTTCTATTGCTAACTTGCATTCTTCTACTAAATCAGGAGAAATATAACTTAAGCTAGCCCCTAGATCAATTAAAATAGATATAGGTATTTGATTCAGCTTACCATCCACTTCCACCATGGAAGTTTGATAGTCCTCCTGCATGTTTTCCAGTGCTGCGTTGATCC
>LPNX010037928.1:11484-54120 GCA_001517045.1 Pseudotsuga menziesii | reverse complement strand
GGGGGGGGGGGGGGGGGGGGGGGGAACTGATGCATAAAAAGGACCATTACATTCCCAACATTTTACTGGTTCTTTTCATTCATTATTCTTGGTGTAATTACTGTGATTATTAATAGGTTCTTTATTTCTAGGACCATTTGGATTTATTTGTGAATTACCTTTATTCCCTTGGAATTTTTTATTAGAAGGATTTCGTGTGTCATTATTTCTAAAACCGCGGTTAGGTACGAAACCTTTCTTCTTCTATTCAAAATTATTAGATCTTTTAGCCTTCCAGTTTGACATACTTTCCTTTTTACGATTCTGCTCATAGCAAAAATTCACCTTCCGCACAGCCTCTTCTAAGGTTTTTGTATTGTCATATGCAATTATATCTTTTATATGGAAAGGTAAACAACTTAGAAACCATTGTACCTTAGGCTTTTCATCCACAATGTAAGGCACATATCGAAGCAGACTTACAAATTTACTGTTTAGTTCTTTCATTTTCATTGTTCCCAGCTTTAGTTCATAAAATTCATTAGCCCACTCTTCGTAGTACTGTTCTGATAAGAATTTCTTCTTAAAATATTTCTTAAACGTACTCCAGTTAATGTTCTTCTCCCTAATGAGTTTTACTCGTTTGAGGTCCTGCCACCAAATATCTGCCTTCTCGATGAGGTTGTAAAAGGCCATTCTTGCTTTTATTGATTAGAATAATTATAAATTTGAAAATATTTCTTCATCCGAGACAACCATGATTCAACTTCTTCTCCTTTCTCAGTTTCACCATTAAAGGTTGGTGGTTTTATTTTCTTAAATTCTCCTGAAATTTCTTCATAAGGCTTAAATTTTCTCTTTCTTGTTAGATGATTATATTCACTACTATCTCTAGTATATTGATAATTCTTCTTATGTGGATCACCATAAATCACAGAGGATGAGCTGCTTTTGATTCTAGCTTGTTTAGACTTTTAATTTTTATGTTGGTAAGGCATATCTTCAAATTCCATTCGTTTATATTTTTCTTCATTCTGAAATTTTTCCATTAAGACCCGATTTAGCTCCTCTTGAGCTCTCAGAATTCTTTCAGTTTCCTTTTTGATTGTTTCCATCCCTTTTCTTAGTTCCTTAACCGTTTGTAATAATTTAGAAGAGTTATTAGTTATTTCTTCTTGTATAGGTTCTCTTTTAGAATTACTTCGTTCAGTAAATGGGGACTCCTCATCTGCATATTCCTCCAATCTTTCCATACCTTCAATTTAACTCAGGAAAATTCTCTGGAAATAATATATCAAAATAAAAGTAATAATTCATATACATGCTTTTAAATATACTGTTTATCTATGTAAGTTGAGCCACATTCAGGCCTAGTGTCTTAACCTTGTGCTCTAATACCACATGTAATAACCCAAAAATTTGTAAAGATTTAAATTTTTTCATGTCACTGTCGTTACTGCCTAGGAACAATTAACTGCTAAGGGTTACTTTAAGCAGTATTAAACTTGAACTGAATATTTGTTAATCTCTAGTTCTGTATACTTATTAGTTTGCTTTCCTAAATCCATGTTAAGGATTTGATTTAGCAGGGTATGATTTGGAATAACAGGAATTGAAACATATGTTTAAATTCTAGTACTAGGTTTGTTTTATTGTCTTATGAAAGTAGGAAGGAACATCGGTTGAGATAAAGGTTTACTTACCTTATAGCTAATGCAGTGAAGTGATGTTTCTTTTACAGGTCTTTTTCAGGTAAGAAGTTCGTTACCATTTTTCCAAATCGAGATTATTATCTCAACTGGCATAGAATAAAATGCCAGTTAATTTATTTGTTTTACATCTTTGAGTAGTAAAAGAGGTATCGTGGATCTTTTTTTTTATGTTCTTCATAGTTACAAGTAATACAAGTAATTTCAGGAAACTGAACTTAGCTCAGTTACTTTTCCAACTCACTATAGCTAAAACTTGTTCATTTAACTTCCATCATTCTATTCTCAGTTTAAAGCATGTATGCAATTCTGGTAAAATGCATCTTGTGAAACAAATTTCTTTCCACAAAATATTGAGTTACGATAACCTAGGAGATCTATGATCCAAATAAATTCATAAAGTACGTTGACTGATAACACACATGAAAACTAGTACTTAGTACATAGGATAGTTTATAACTATTCTAATACTCACCATAATAGAGGTGCCTTGATACAAATTTCTTTCCTTTAAACTATAGTGTTATTACTTGTTATTTTAAGGAAAGAAGAATTATTTTCATAAGAAATCTATCCTTTGTATGATTCCTCATCTCATAAGGGTATTATTGACAAACCATTTACTAGTATATTAAAATGATAATTTATTTCCTAGATTAACTAGCTAAGCTCAACTTTTACTTAGGTTTTCAAACATACCACATTAAAGATTGAACCCTTTTTATAAGGTCTTATATTAGGACATGGTTTCTCTTTTATTAATGTTTGAAGTGTAAATTATCATTGGGGAAATCTTTGTGAATGTTTTTACCCTTTCCTAAGGTTGTAACACATGATACAACCCTTAGTATATTTACTATATACCTTTGTTGTAATTAAGGATACGACAAATGAAAGCAATGTATGATGAAACTAAGAAAGGTTCTAACAGGGTTATAACTTAGTTTATAATGATCAAAATCTTGTTGCTTGTAGGTTGATCCAATGGTTTTCGAACTATACCCTTAAACCCACAATTTTCAAATAAAATTAAGGACACATGGTTGCAAATCAGAGGATAGGGTTTTGACTTTTCAGAATTTACCATATATATTCTCTAAACCCTAAAATTTCTCCTTATCCTATCTTTACCTTTTCTCTGGAAGAACAGGGTCGCAGGCTTATGGACACTTGGCTTGTCTGTCATTCCACTATGTAAAATTCCTTGCCATTAGCCTTCTTAATTTGCGTTTAGAGGTGCACTAGGATATTTCCTTTGTTCTGTGGATAAACCCTTTGTCGTCATTTCCCAGCTCTGCAATCACCAATTCAATTATTTTCTTGACTCTGTAAAGAAAAAGCTTCCATTCCAACACGTGAGAGTTTGATAATGTGAGCTTGGTCGTGAATTTGATTGTAGTATATTCTTGTTGTGTTATGAGATTATTGGTTCTCATTTCCCAACTTCAGGTGTGGCATTTGACTCTGCCTCGTCGTGGATTTGGATTTCAGTTTTGAACTCTGTGAGCTGCGTTTCCTCCTGTCAGTGTTTCTTTGAAGCTCTCCATTCTAAAAAATGGTGGTTGGGGTTTGATTGGAACATCTCTCACAGTAAGGGTAAAGAGAAATAGAACCATGTATGTAATTTTTTCCATTTAAAATCATTATTGCACTGGTCAGTTTTATACTTTCGTTATTAGCCATGGTCTAAAATTGTTTTGCTTTTGTGTTTCAACACTTTTGCAGGCTTCAGTCCGAAATGCTTGGGCTAATGTTTCTTCTGGTAAGCCTCATTTCGCTGAGGTTTCCTGTAGTGGTGTATGATGTTTATTTTGAATTGGTTCAGTTCCTTGGGTTTCTGGTTTTTGGCTCGACCGTGGATACACTTTTTTGTAAAAATATTGGAAGGCCATGTGGCCAATATTTTTATTTGTGGTTAAGTTTGAAATACGGCCCTCGTGGCTCTTTCATGTTGGGGACTTAGGGATCTCATAGTTGAGACTTTGAGAGATCATGGTATTCTCAGTCATAGTTTTGTTTCTGTTTAAAGTTATGTTGTTTTGGAACAGGATTTTAATCCGTGACTCTGGTTGAAAAAGGCCATAGGGTCGTAACTGATAAAATTCAGTTCAGGGTTTAGCTGTAACTTAAAGCTTGGATAACCCCAATATTACTATTTTTTAACTTATAATTTTGATAATACTTATGTATATTTACTGTGATTTTTAAAATGTTAAAAGAAGGCTTATACTGTTAGCTGTTCTGGTTTTTTCTTTTTGAAATTAACCCAACAAAGGTTATTGTTAAGATAAAATAATGTTTATTTTGCTTCTGTTTAAAGATAAAAAAATGAGGAGTAAATAACACCTCCTAAATGTTTATTGTTTCCTGTTTGAAATATATTGAAGGGTTTCTATTTATTTATTTTGTTTATAATTATGATGATAGTTTTAATATTATTCCTCGTGGGGGAAGTATTAACCTTCCTATTTTCATTTAATAGATGTTATGGTTTTATAAACATAGTATGTAAGCTTTAATTTGTTTTAAGGATTAAAGATTAACCCCTCTGTTAGTGAAAGAGGTGGTGATGTTGTTTTAAATTTAGAGTTTCTTTTAATTAGCTTTTATTTATAAAACCTTAATTTTTTTTTAGTTTAATTGCATTGTTAATATTTGAATATAATATTATTCTTATTTTAACGTTACTTAGATAAAATATCACCGTAAATATCTAGTCTTATTTACTGTTTCCTACCTATTTAATTTATGTTCTTATAATGTCTGTTAATTATTATAGTAAATAACCTAACTACTGTGAAAGTAAGTACACTGATTTAGTATATTTATATCTTTAAAACTTTCCTAAAGACAGGTTTGTCTATATTGTCCCAAAATAGTTTATCTAAGTAAAATTTCTAAATAGAAAGGAAAAGCATACAGTTGAATAACTCTTAGGAAAACTGTGGAAAGTAATAAATCATATTCATGTATACTTCATTCATTTTCTTTATCTGAAGTTAATATAGCCTACTATACCAGATTACTACCTTTATAAAAGGTGTGGAAAAATATAGTTGGGTATGTCCTTTCTGTCTATCAGCTAAACTATAATTTATAATCATTTACCCAAATCTATTAATCCAATATTTCACAATCTTTTTACAGTGAAAGTATTTTTTTTAACTAAGCCTAGTAGCAAAAGAACAAAAGCATAACATTTCATTGCTTAACTCAAACTTTCTAGATAACAATAAACAATTAGATAGCTAGATAAATCAAATAGAACCTGGAAAAGTATATGAGGTGACAACAACTTAAGGAACATGTTCCTCCCAACCAACTCCTAGAGAAAAACTGGACTGCAATTCTCAGGACCCCCGAGCTTATCTCCTGGTGCACCTGGTGTTAGATTTTTAACATTAAGCTAGCATAACATTAGTATCTTTAACAAAGAGAACAACAAGCACATCAATCAAACACAAGAGACAATGAACACAATGTTTTTCCTCTAGGAAACCATAAATGGAGAAAACCCTGCAACTTCCTCAGAGATAGAATCAGCACCAAAAGTAAAACCCCGAAATAGTAAGATGATCTCTTGACAGCAGTAACCTCTTTCTTCCTTGCCCCAGTGTCTTTCTCTTCCTCAGCTATGCACTACAACTAAGTGTGGATGAGTTTGTGATAAATAGAGAGGTCGAATCTCTATTTATACTAATTCTTGACATGACTAAAACCCTACTAGGGCCGACCTCTCTAGGAGAGTCTAATAACTCTAGTGCCCTGGAACTGCGAGGACTTTAACCCTTAGACAATAGGAGGGTTACCCACAATGACTTGACATGACTTGTTTACATTATAGATCCTCCCGATAGGAACATCGAGGCATGACATGACACAAGTACATCCTAGAATAAACATCAGGTTATAATAGATAAGAAATACAAGTGAATACATTCCAAAGTTACAATTACATCAACACTCCCTCTTAACTAGGAAGGTATTCTCTCGACACAATTTTCATCACTGGTCTTCTTCTCTGGATCATCTCGTCATCTGCATCTTCAAGTCATCTTCATATTTGGATCTGGATCATCACTGGATCTGGATCATCATCACTGGATTTGGATCATCGCTCGGTATGGATCATCACGGGACATCATCACTGGATCTGGATCATCTATGGACATCATCGCTGGATCTGGATCATCACTGGATCTGGATCATCACTGGATCTAGATCATCACTACTGGATCATCATCACTGGATCATGGGTTCTATCTCATGATTCTTCTCGTCAAAGGAAGTTCTACAGAGCTAGTCCTTTTTCATGCTGGTTGTAGGCCTAGCCTCCATGTAGGTCTTCTTCAGCACTTATATCTGACACCAGGTTAGAATGGCCCACCTAGCACTTACATCTAACCTACTTGTAAGAAAGGCATGCCTAACACTCACATCTGATCATCAGGAACCAATCCTATAATCACATCAGAAAGGCCCAGCACTCACATTCACCAGCATGATAGGACACAACTACTATTAACTATGAAAAGGCTCATCACTTACATCTAACCTACTCGTCAGAAAGGCACAACAATCACATCTAAACTACTCATCAGAAAGGCACAACACTCACATCTGACCTACTCGTTAGAAAGGCACAACAATCACATCTGACCTAGTCATCAGAAAGGCACAACACTCGCATCTGACCTACTCATCAGAAAGGCATGCAATCACATCTGATCTTGTAGGAACAAATCCTATAGTCACATCAGAATGGCCCCCAGTCCTAGACTGAGCTACCTGGTAACTAACCAGGTGCCTCCATTCTCCCAGAGAATGGCAGTAGCCCTTACATTTGACCTACTTGTCAGAATGGACAGCGCTCACATCTTACATGGGAGGAACCTAATCCTTTAACCATGACAGAATGGCTCAGCCCTTACATCTGATCAAGTGGGAACACATCCCTCTATCACATCAGAATGGAAATGCACTCATATTTGATCATGTGAGAACACATCTCACTGTCATATCAGAACTACCCTTAGTCCCAGACTGAGTTTTCTTGGTACCTCACCAGGCAGCTCCATTCAAAGAACGAAAATAGCCCTTCTATATGATCATGTAGGAACTAATCCTACAGTCATATCAGAATGGCTCAACACTCATATCTGACATGGAAGGAACCAATCCTCTCACCATGACAAAATGGCTCAGCCCTTACATCTGACCATGGAAAGAACCAATCCTCTCACCATGTTAGAATGGTTCATTGACTCATCGCTTCCCTTTGGAGGGAACCTCGATCTGGAGAACACCAAGCTTCTCCCTAAAGTACTCAAACTTCACCCTATCCACATTAGCTAACTGATCATTCGTCGCAACATACTGGAGCTTCACTACTCCCCTCTGCACCATATCCCTGATATAGTGATACTTGATCTCAATATGCTTCGACTTGTCATGGAACACCGGGTTCATTGACAACTTCACACAACTCTAGTTGTCACAATATATACAAGTAGCATCTAACTAGAGATCAAATGAATAATATAGTAGCTTCCACATCCATACTTCCTCACAACTAGCTGAACAAGATACGACATACTTTGCTTTAGCTATACTCAGTGCCACACATGATTGCTTCCCGCTACACCAAGAGATCACAACTAATCCCATACTGAAGAAACACCCTGAAGTGCTCTTCCTATCGATGGACCTGCTTGCCCACCAATCTAAATCAACATAACCCTCTAGGTTAATCTTCTAATTCGACTCATACTTGAGCCCATAATTAACTGTACCCCTCAGGTACCTCAGAATATGCTTTGCAGTAATCAAGTGAACATTTCTCGGATCTGTCAAGAACTGACTCAAGGTGCTCATAGAAAAGCGAATGTATAGTATTGTGTTCATCAGTACATCAAGGACCCAATCATCTGATGATACATCATAGCATCAATTGACTCTGATGAAGCATCACTCAATAGCTTCAGGTTCGATGCCATAGGTGTGGCCATAGCCTTGCAGTCCATCATCCAAAACCTCTTCAGAATATCTACTGCATACTTCCCTTGTCTGAGGGATATTCCATCTGCATTCTGGCACACCTCCATGCCTAGAAAATAATGAATCATACCCAAGTACTTCATTTTGAACTCAACAGCAAGCTTCCTCTTCTTATCAATAATCAACCCATCCACACCTGTTACAAACATATCATCTACATATAGTAGGAGCATCACTAAGTTGCCATGTTCAACTTTGTAATAAAGATTGCAATTTGCTTTACTCTTAGTAAATCCCAAACTAGATAGAAAGCTGTCAATTCTACCGTACCAAGTCCTGGCTTCCTGTTTCAAACCGTACAGGGCTTTCTTCAATCTGCACACATGAGACTCTCTGTCACGTGTCTCGAAATCAAGTGGTTGATCTACATACACTTCCTCTTCTACTACACCATTCAAGAAAGCAGTCTTGACATCCATTTGGTGTATCTTCCATTTCATCACTACAGCTAAAGCAAGTACTGATCTGATGGAAGTGTATCTGGCTACAGGTGCAAAATTTTCTTCATAGTCAATTCCTTCTTTCTGGGAGAAACCATGAGCAAAAAATCTTGCTTTATATTTTTCATTGCTACTGTCTGTAGCATGCTTGATCTTGTAGATCCATTTGGAAGTTACAACTGACTTCCATTCTGGTCTTGGGACAACATCCCAAACATCATTCTTCATGATCAATTGGTATTCTTCGATCATAGCATCCTTCCATTCTTTTCGTTCTGCTGCTTCTTCATAATTGGAAGGTTCTTTATCGATGAAATCACATAGTAATGCTACATACCTGGAGTAGGATCTGGTCCTCTTTCTTTCTCTGTGATTCTCTTCTGGAGCTCCATATCTTTCTGCACCTTGGATAATTTCTCATACCCAAGCATGTTTCCTCTTGTGAAGATTCTTCTCTTGAGGTGGATCTATAGGTCTTTGTGGTTCTTCAAATTCTCGATCTTCTTCTTGAGTTTCTTTGTTCATGGTTGTATCATGAATTCTGGGTTGTAACACCCCAGTTTGACCCCGTTTTCATTAAAGCTACATGATGTATATGTTGTAATTAATCGTGGTGTCGAGCTAAATGCAAAAGCCCCACCATTGATTTGGTTGTGTTATGTTTTGGCAATTGGGATCGTCGCCGATGGTATATCATGCTATTCAACACATAATAGTTTTGCATCATGTAAATATAGACATTCATTAAAATAAACCTATAGCAAGCTACGATGGTACAATGTTAAATGAAAAGGGCATGATTTCTTAAGGATAGGGGGGAGACTGTTAAACCTGGAACCCATGGGGAAAAGCCATGTGTCAAACCTTAAACCCCTATTTAGTTGAGGCAGTTAATGCTGGGTAGGGGTGGGTGGCAGGATTTCCCCCACGCACCTCCACAGCTGGTTCAGTCACGCACGGGCTAGGAGTGGTTCCTCATGCACCATTTGGGATGTTGACCGTCTGTCCACTCTCTCGGATCATGGGCTGTTTGTTTCCCTCATGCAGAGCGGGGATAAAACGGATTACGACTCCTTGTTTTGGGGTTGGTTCTTCCTTCTCTCATAATGATTGCTGGTCTGTGAATAGGTTCTTCCTCCTGTTCATGTAGGGGATCATTCCCCTTTTTCCCATTACCGACTATGTAATGTGCCAGTGGCTTCACTGTTGAGAAGGGACCGTTGTTTTCCCACGTTTGTTGGTTGTGTCTGGGCGGTGTAATGTCCTATTACTTCATCGTCGAACCATGGCTGTTGTCTTCCCTGATTGGTGGCTGCTGTGAGCACCTATGTGGTGTTGGTTGTGTTTTCCTCCACGCTTTAGAGCTAATGTAGGTTACAATTGTGTTTTTTTGGCCACGATAGGGACAAGAATAAATCAGGGACTGTTTTCCCCTGTCAAAGCTGTAATTGCTGGTTTTGGTGCATGCATGCAGTGGTTGGTCTTGAGATTATGTGGAATGGGATTGAAGGCTGGGTATGTTTGAGAAACCTAGGTTTGGGAGCCACACAGATAGAGTTAGATGGCTGGATTTCTTCTCCACAACCCTGAAAGAGCACTGGCAAGGGAAGTCAGGGACTGAGGGACTGTGAAGCAGAGAAGGGACTGATTCCTGGTGTCAGGTGTGTGTGGGTGTCTTAGAGGTCAGGCTAGCTCTGGTGCAGGTATCCTTAGCTCTTCCATGAGCTCACCAGCTTAGCATTTATCTTCTCCAAGCTCCTTGATAGCCTGATAAGCCCTACTATGTGGGCTTGGATGATTTGTGTACCTTGGCTATGTGTAAGCCTGCTTAGTCCCTTATTCCTTGGGGAATCATGCCCAGCTCGGGGGTGGCAGTGTTGTTGAGAGATTGATGAGCACACTAGCCTATAGTTGGGTGGAACGTTGTAGCAACACAGCTGGTTGCGGGACAAGTTATTTATGAGATAAGTATCTTTGTCTATTTCTTGCCTGCAATTATGTTTACTGTTAATGAACTATGATGAACATGTGTATGAATGAATGTTGTTTTGCTTCCGCTGAATATATGTATGATTATGCATCTTAGTATTTTTGATGTTTTTAAGAATTTTATGTATGTTGATGTTCATGGGGCTAGTTTTTTGATATGTTTGATGGTTTAGTAACGTCCTCTTCGCCGGTCGGAGGGTCAGGGACATTACAGTATGGTATCAGAGAAAAGGTTGCAGCATGGGCCTGACTGGGCCATGAAGATGCAGTGACAGAGCTTATGTTGTAGCATTTGAGCCTTAGAGGGCCATGAGAAATAGTTAACAAAGGTAGGGTGCCTACTTCCTAGAAGAAACCAGGAAAATTCACAAAATTTTTTTAAGTGCCAGAATTATCGGCTCATCGAAAAACTTAGTGACAAGTTCTTTCGATGTAGCAAAAGAGCTAGTTTGAAGGTCACTTGACGAGAGACAAATAGCCTTGGTTGTGGAAAATTTTCTAAGTGCTTTGCTGTCGACAAATAAAAAAACTTAGATAGATGGACCTCCGATGCAAACCTCGGTGGCGGCGAAATTAGTTAGACGGATCGGCGATGATTAGTTGATCGCATCGCCAATGCTTAGTCGATTTTGCGTCCACCATTGTGGCTGGTTAGAGGACTAAAATTTTGATGGGTAGAATCCCCGACTGTTGATGCCACAGTGACTAGAGGTTCTGACTGTTGATAGGCTTGTGGCTGCGAAAGACACAGAAGGACCATTGGCTGCCATTGCAGAAACCAAGACGACTAGCCACCCGATGCACAGAGCACCCGACCGCCAACGCAATGGAAAATTTCTGAAAATTTTTCTAAGGAATGGGATCATCGACGATCGAAAAAGGATAGTTGTTGACATCATCGATGATTAGTTGATGGCATAGGCGCGACGTCAGAAAATAGTTAAGGAAATAGCCAACATGACGGCGGCTTCCTGAAGTCATTTTCATCGAAGTTTTCCTAAATGCTGAACGCATCGGAGAAACTTAGTTGATGAGACAATGAAATGATAGCGGATATTAGTGGATTAATAGATGAAAATTAGAATACGTAAGCACTGAAATGTCAATATAAAGGATAGGAAGTTAGTTGGTGAATCCGTCGACAGTGGCAGCAGAAGGAATATTAAAGAGGAAGTTTCAAAAAAAATTCTAAGTATTTCGACCATCGGCGATCGGCAAAGATCAGTTGAAGGGATCGATGACATTTAGATGATGGCACCGCTGAAATGTTGGCTCATTTAGTCAAACGGACCCCCAATAAAGGCCATCGACATCAGCAGAAGATAGAGGACGAAAGCACCGACGCGGAGGAGAAGGAAGAAGAAAAGTTTGAAAAATTTGAAGTACGAGAATGTCGGCAAAATTTAGTTGTTTGAAGAGCCGACGCGGCGACAAGCAAGGGAAGAAAAATTCCAAAATTTCTCTAAGTATAGAAAGCCTCAAAAAAGTTAGTGGATCCGACAACTGATGAGTGTCCGTAGAACCCACAGTGGGATCACCACCTGCAGTTGTGGATGTCTATGGAACTAGTCGTCCAACGCCGCAGTTGCTAGTTACTTCGACCGTCGATAAGGTTATGGCCACAGAAAACCTTAGTTGTTGGATTACCTCCGTTGCAGATGACTATGGAACTAACCATCCGACGAGCGAGTAGTTAGTCACTCCAACCGCCCATGCCATGGCAGGTAATGTTCTGATCGCCGACACATGTTAGTTTTGGAAACACCGATGTGGATCGAAAGCGTAGACAACTACAGACCTGAAATGCCAAAAGGTTAGTGAAGAAAGGACTCGATGAACAGTCCTTGGCATTGCTGATACAGATCGGGAGCTTAGACCACTACAGGTCTGATAGACCGAAAGGAAATAGGTGAATAAACCACTGATGGGCAGTGGAGGAAATTAGACATTTTGATCACCGAAACGTCAGGAAGATAGTGGGGGAGAGACCCGATAGGGAGAAAGAAAAATTGGGATTTCAAGCAGCTTTCAACTGTTTTCACTGGAATTTTTAGGAATTCTAGCTAGTGTTCCAGTGGCTTTGCAGTGAATTTCTCATTGGGTTTCTCATCAATTTCAGGACTGAAAAGGAAGAAAAACCTAGGTGGCTGGAGTTCGCATTTCAGACCCAAAATTCAGTGGTGTGTTTTGCCATCATTTTTGAAATAATGTTGTTATAGTTGATTTTACCACACATAGTGAATCACATTTTTTCGGCCTTCCCTATCCCTCTGCAGACTCCTTAGACCCCATGGACCATTTTTGTTCCTTTGATGTTTCCATGATCATCCCTAAAAACATGCAAAAATTGCCATACACGACTTTTAAACCCTTTCTCGTATATATATGCGGGTTTGACCCCTAAAACCGCGTACATTGGGATGTATGAAAAAGGAAAAATTATTTTGGAGTTTTCCTTGATGTGGATTTGACTCACTTGTCTCATGGCCTTCCCTATGCCTTGAGATCGCTCGGATTCAACCTTTCATTACCCCATTGAAGAGCTATATAAGGAACCATTTGGTTACATTGAAGGCATGAGGAATTGAGAGCAAGAGAACTATAGTCCATTGTTGCCAGAACTTGTGCTTGAGTCTACATCCCTTTGTCCCTTGGAGCACTTTTGTGTTCTTCCCAAGCTTTCCCTTTGCTTGTGAGCTTGCTATCGAGAGATGGAGGATTGAAGTGGTGGAGGCCCAATTGGGGGACTCAGTTTCTTCGATTCGCAGGCATGCTGACAGAGGTTGTATTCATTGTAATCTCTAATTTTATATTAATAGAAATATCTTTTCCTATCCAATAATGTGTATTTGAATGAATTTTTGATCCTTGGACGATTTCAAATGCTTATATGTTATTGATTATATATGCTAGAGTAGGTCTAACATGATTATATATAGTATTCTTGTCTTGTTGATTGAATGTTGAGGATGCAATTTATCAATTCAAGCTGGAGTTGGAAAGCTCAACGGGGATCTACATCAACCATCTGGAATAAGGTATGAATCGAGATCCTTTAGTATTATATATTTGGTTTCTCTTGCATATAGGAAAGGATTGATTTCTGGAGTCAAGCTGTTTGTTGTGGTACCCCAAGCCATATGTATTTCTCTCCGTAACAGAATTGGTGACTCCACTCGATGATCCTTTGTATATATTCATCATGGAGATTCTAATCTATTTATATTGTACATGGAGATGAACACATATGTCATAGTGTATCATGACTATTCATGGCCATTGTACTCTTATGTATCCGGGATTGCTATATGTATTTGCAGTTGTGTGCAGAGTTGTATCATTGTATGGTGCTGATTGGATGGTTGGTTCTTCCACTAGGTTCTTCATCACTTCACTTCTGGGATGGAATTATAATGTATTTCAGCCATCGTATGACCCCTATGACCTCACACATTAAGGGGCATCTATTATAGCTGATTTTACCACATATGGTGAATCACATTTTTATGGCCTTCCCTATCCCTTTACAAACTCCTTAGACCCCATGGACCATTTTTGTTCCTTTGATGTTTCCAATATCATCCCTAAAAACATGCAAAAATTTCCATACACGACTTTTAAACCCTTTCTCACGTATATACACGGGTTTGACCCCTAAAACCACGTACATCGGGATGTGTGCAAAAGGCCAAATTCTTTTGGAGTTTTCCTTGATGTGGATCCGACTCACTTGTCTCGTAGCCTTCCCTATGCCTTGAGATCACTTGGATTCGACCTTTCATTAACCCATTGAAGAGCTATATAAGGAACCCTTTGGATACATTGAAGGCATGAGGAATTGAGAGCAAGAGAACTATAGTCCATTGTTTCCAGAACTTGTGCTTGAGTCTGCATCCCTTTGTCCCTTGGAGCACTTTTGTGTTCTTCCCAAGATCGCCCTTTGCTTGTGAGATTGCTATCGAGAGATGGAGGATTGAAGTAGTGGAGGCCCAAGAGGGGGACTTAGTTTCTCTGATTCGCAGATGTGCCGATAGAGGTTGTATTCATTGTAATATCAGATTTTATATTAATAGAAATATCTTTTCCTGTCCAATAACTTGTATTTGAATGAATATTTGAACCATGGATGATTTAAAATGCTTATATGTTATCGATTATATATGCTAGAGTAGGTTTAACATGATTATATATAGCATGCTTGTCTTGTTTATTGAATGTTGAGGAAGCAATTTATCAATTCAAGCTGGAGTTGGAAAGCTCAATGGGGATCTACATCAAGCGTCCGGAATAAGGTACGAATCGAGATCCTTTAGTGTTAGATATTTGGTTTCTCTTGCATATAGGAAAGGATTGATTTATGGAGTCAAGATTTGTGTTGTGGTACCATAGGAATTTCTCTCCGTAATAGAATTGGTGACTCCACTGGATGATCCTCTATATATCTTCATGATGGAGATTCTGATTTATTTATATTGTATGTGGCGATGACCACATATGTCATAGTGTATCATGCGTATTCATGGCCATTGTACTCTTATGTATCTGGGACTGCTATATGTATTTGCAGTTATGTGCAGAGTTGTATCATTGTATAGTGCTGATTGGATGGCTGTTTCTTCCACCGAGTTCTTCATCAATTCACTTCTGGGATGGACTTATAATGTATTTAAGCCATTGTATGACCACTATGACCTCACACATTAGGGGGAATCTTTTATAGCTGATTTTACCACACATGATGAATCACATTTTTAGGGCCTTCCCTGTCCCTCTGCAGACTCCTTAGACCCCATAGACCATTTTTGTTCCTTTGATGTTTCCAAGATCATCCCTAAAAACATGCAAAAATTTCCATACGCGACTTTTAAACCCTTTCTCGCATATATACACGGGTTTGACCCCTAAAACCGTGTACATCAGGATGTGTGCAAAAGGCCAAATTATTTTGGAGGTTTCCTTGATGTGGATCCGACTCACTCGTCTCCTGGCCTTCCCTATGCCTTGAGATTGCTTAGATTCGACCTTTCATTACCCCATTGAAGAGATATATAAGGAACCCTTTGGATACATTGAAGGCATGAGGAATTGAGAGCAAGAGAACTATAGTCCATTGTTGCTAGAACTTGTGCTTGAGTCTGCATCCCTTTGTCCCTTGGAGCACTTTTGTGTTCTTCCCAAGCTTTCCCTTTGCTTGTGAGCTAGCTATAGAGAGATGGAGGATTGAAGTGGTGGAGGCCCAAGTGGGGGACTCAGTTTCTCCGATTCGCAGACGTGCCGACAGAGGTTGTATTCATTGTATTATCTAATTTAATATTAATAGAAATATCTTTTCCTGTCCAATAATGTGTATTTGAATGAATATTTGATCCATGGATGATTTCAAATGCTTATATGTTATTGATTATATATGCTAGAGTAGGTGTAACATGATTATATATAGCGTGCTTGTCTTGTTTATTGAATGTTGAGGAAGCAATTTATGAATTCAAGCTGGAGTTGGAAATCTCAATGGGGATCTAAATCAATTGTCCAGAATAAGGTACAAATTGATATCCTTTAGTGTTAGATATTTGGTTTCTCTTGCATAAAGGAAAGGATTGATTTATGGAGTCAAGCTATTTGTTGTGGTACCCTAAGCCATAGGAATTTCTCTCCGTAACATATGTGGTTTTCACACCCAAGCTTAGAATGAAGTATGTGGATAGGCGTTGGAAAGCTTATCTAGCAGGGAAGAAGGGAGAGTCACTAGAATTTGAGTATGGAGCAGCAAAGTGCTAGTGATTGCCTGAAAGAGAAATGTGCTGCTATCAATATGGACAAATCTGGGAATTGCATGCCTGAAGGTAGCAAGACCATGAAGTCAAACCAGCTGCCGTGTGGAAAAGGAGTTCCGTGCAGGGATGAGGGACTTGAAAAGGGAAAATTTCCTGGAACCCTGTCTTGCTAATTATGATTACAAGTTTTATACATGAAATGTATGAGGATATGCCTAGCATGCATAAAATACATGTTGGTAAGAATAGTGAGAATTATACATTTATAATGAGCCACTAATAATAATTATTGCATCGATATTGGAATTAGGGGAAAAACAAATGACAACATGGACATGGATGAATATGTTGCTGATGCTGACAAATGTGACTAACAACCCTATGGAGAAAGGGATAAGGAAACAAGTTGAGAATCAAAAGTCGGTGAGCAAATTCTGCAATCTCCTGCAACGGACCAACCAATCTGGTAATGTCCAGGGTGTAAGTAGGACCCATGAAGGTAAGAGTTTAATTATGACAATTGCATGGAGTGGTAAAAGAAAGAGGTCTCGTACCATGTGGGTATTTGAATTTTATACTGCATTCATAGAGAAATGTATCATGCCTGTATTATGTCATTATGAGCTTAGTAGCCAAGGAAAGTACGCAGTGATGATCTTGATTATAGTCATGCATCCTATATGAAGTAGTCATGGATAGGCCATGCATGGTATGTTTGAACGCATAGTATTCATGAATCAATGCAAGGTAGCATTGAGTGGGTATGCATTAAAATATTTTATAAATCTTGTAGTTATGCATTGAATGGATGCATATGAAATGTATGAGTAAATGTTGTATATATGCATACATAAGTATGGGTGCAAATGTTGTGATGCAATGCATGAATGCATAGATATAGTGCATGAGTTATTATGAATAAATAATGGCTGAAATGATGAATTGATGACAATTCTGGAACCATTTCAAGGGCTGTTATGAATGCAGGATGGTAAGTGCATGAAGAGGTTAGTCATGATCGATTGGCTGCCAGAAATGCTGTATGGAAGGGAAAGGTGGTACAATGATATGCTTGTGGAGTAAGGAGTATCTAAACATTTCATTTTGGCATAAATGATGTGACCTTGCAAATTTTAGTATGATAATGATTGCGTGAAGTAAATGAGTTTTGGTAGTATCGATGTGATTAACAGCTGGAAGTGTTTGAATTTTATAAATTTTGAAAATGCTTCAGTGATTGTTGCAGCAATGAAAAAGTTATATGCATCAAGACTTACTAAGTGTTTGGCTGACTAAGGTTCAAGTTTCGGGTAGATTGTTTGGGGCATGGAAATTTGGGTAATACCATGACAAAGACCGGAATCTACCATGCGAAAGAGCCAAACCTTATGAGAAGAGTCTCATGGCTGTGAAAACAGTTTGTATGCATAATGGGTTGTTAAATTTGAATTGTGAATTTAGGAGTTAAGAAATTGCTGACAACTACTAATCACTATTGGCTTGCATAGAATTGTGTCAGAAGGATGCATTGTAAGTGGGTGTTCATGTTATGCTAGTAAGCGTAAAATCCCATGATGGTGCTTCTTACAAGAGACCCACAAATGAGGATCACCTCATTGCCAAGCAAATCAATTTCTACAGTAAATAGAGTTGCAAAATCCCATTGAATTTAATTACTAATGTCATTGCTTGGTTATGGAACAATCAAATTGGGATTGTATTATCAGATAATGATTGACTGTTTGGCTATTTGATGAATGTACCAGGGGAACACACTGCAGGAAGATCATGTGTGATGGTATCCAGGAGCCAAACTTCATGGTAAGGTTTTCCCTTATCTTGGAAATGGGTTTCGAGTGAAACTCCATTTGACATTTTGAAAATGTCTCCTTTGCACTACATGTTTGGTAAGAAACATGAGTGATATGGTATGGATTATGTCGGTAAGACATGTGTGGATACAAAATGTAAAGAGGAATTGGGATGGAAAATCGAGGACTGTCAACTCAAAGAAGGGAGCCCCCATTCCTCCTTAACAAATGAATACTGCCTCGACAAATGGATAAGTGTTCTCTGACCCTAGCTAAGAATATGCATGTCAAATTTTTAAATTCAATATGCAGAGCATGTTTCAATTTTATTTCCATTATGGAAGATTGCTTGAGTATGAATAGGGCCTACATGGTTCACATCGGAAAGGGGTGCACATTTTCCTGATGTCGGATCATGAAAGGGTTTTCAATATTGATTACACCCAAGGGGGTGGACGCACTCCTGGTGTCTCAATACTTGATAGTGAATGATATGAAATGTGATTCCAGTTTTAGAACAATATCGCTGATGAGTTGCTTATATTGCGTGTGTTGTTAGGATAAACAGATGCAGTCTGGTGTTGCACACTAAATGGACTATGGCTTGGGCTCATCCTACCTCCTACTAAAGGGCACCAAGAAGGAGACATTCCCGAGGGACTGGAGAGCAGAGAAGGGGGTAGTTTCTTGTGTTGTATGGGGTAGTGGAATTAGAGCTCAATGTGGGAAATGAAACCTGGAAATGGTAATGATAAAGTTTCCTTCCGAGTCAGCATAAAGATGTACTGGAAGGAGATGTTGGGCTATTATATGCTTGGGGATCCATAGTAGGTCCTGGACCTGAAAATGGTCATTTATTGTTGATGGCCTGATAAACCCAATTGTGTTGGCTTGGTTGATTGTTTGTTGATATAAGTGCATTGTTGATATAAGTGCATTGTTGATATAAGTGTATTGTTGATATAAGTGTAGGTGAATTGTGGACGGTCTGATAAACCCAACTGAAGGTTGGCTTGACTGTGTAAATATTTGATGACTGTGGAAATGGTGGAAACGTTACAATGTTGTCTTGACTACCTGTAGTCTAATAAACCTAATTGTTAGTTGTCTTGGCTGAGTAGCTTGATAAACCCAGCAGTGTATTGGCTTGATTGGCTACATCCTAATAAACCCAATTGTAATTTGGCTTGGTTGGACGGTTTGATAAACCCAATTGAAGGTTGGATTGACTATGTAATTATTTGATGTTGTGGAAATTGTGGAAACGGTATAGGGTTGGCTTGACTACTTGTAGTCTGATAAACCCAAATATTAGCTGGCTTGGCTAAGCAGCCTGATAAACCCAACAGTGTATTGGATTGATTGGTAGTTGCCTGATAAACCCAACTGAAGGTTGGATTGGTTGTGCCTAATATATATATGTATAAAACGATGTTGTGAAGTATCCTACATGCTGGCCTAACATCCAATTCCATAGGCGATACGAAGGATTGCAAAGCGAAGCAGGATCCTGTGGACCAATGAGGAAATGCACAATACAGATAAGTACTGAATTATTTTGCAATTTATTGATTATGAATATACATGTGTATATGATTTGGTTATGATGTTTTAAGCTCTTGTTTAAGAGATAAAAACTAATGAGAATAAACTAAAAATGTGAATCTATTCAATGTTTGAACATAGATATCGCTGGAAGCGAGGACTATGAAAGCATCCTAGGAGTGCATGTGGACATGTGACTATTGTTATAGCTGATTTCACCACTCTAGGTGAATCACACTTGTATGGATTTCCCCTGTCCCTTTACAGACTCCTTAGACCCCTTGGACCATTTTTTGTCCTTTGATGTTTCCTTGACCATCCCTAAAAACATGTGAAAAATAATACACGCGACTTTTAAAACCTTGATCGTGTATATAAGCGGGTTTGACCCCTAAAATCATGTACATCAGGATGTGTGCATAATCCAAATACTTTTGGAGTTTTCCTTGACATGGATCCGACTCACTTGACTCCTGGCCTTCCCTATGCCTTGAGATCACTCGAATTCGACCTTTCATTACCCCTTTGAAAATCTATATAAGGAACTCTATGGTACATTGAAGGCATATGAGAGAATTGAGAGCAAAGAAACAATAGTCCATTGTTGCTGGAACTTATGCTTAAGTTTGCATCCCTTTGTCCCTTGGAGCACTTTTGTGTTCTTCCCAAGCTTGCCTTTTTCTTGTGAGCTTGCTATCGAGAGATGGAGGATTGAGGTGGTGGATTCCCAAGTGCGGGATTTAGTTTCTCCGATTCGTAAACGTGCCGACAAAGGTTGTATCCATTGTAATCTCTGATTTTATATTAATAGAAATATCTTTTCCTGTCCAATAATGTGTGTTTGAATGAATATTTTATCCATGGATGTTTTCAAATGCTGATACATTGTTGATTATATATGCTAGAATAGATCTAACACCAATATATATAGTATGCTTGTATTGTTTACTTATGGTTGAGGAAGTAATCTATCAATTCAATCTTAAGTTGGAAAGCTCAATAGAGATTTACTTCAACTGCCCAGAATAAGGTATGAGGTCTGATCCTTTAGTGTTAGATATTTAATTTCTATTGCATATTGGAAATGATTGTTTTTTGGAGTCAAGATATCTGTTGTGGTACGCCAAGCCATAGGAATTTCTCTCCGTAACAGAATTGGTGACTGCACTGGGGAGTTCCTAGTAGTTGTCCTTTGGGGTTTTTCTATCGGCATTCAATGACTTTGAATTTCTCTTTCTATCTTGTTTCTGTGTCGGGTGTGGGGGCATGTTTTCCTGGTAGTGTTTGATTGGTGTGATATTTGTCTCAGCTTGTCTGTTTGCCTTGATTTTTATGCACCTTTCTTCCTGTACGTGAGTTTTGAACTCATAGTCGCATATACAAATGGTTTTCTCTGCGATTTCCATGTATACACGTGGGTTTACTGCGAACAGTCACGTATGCCCTCAATTTTTCCTTTTAGTGGAAGTTAAATGGTTTATGGGTGAATTTTGATGATTGCTGAGTCTCCTTTGATACTGCCAGAGTCTGTATACACCTCTGTTTCTTACCAGAGATGTTTTTTTTAGGGTAATTGTTTTTAAAAGAATGTTCTTGTCATGGCATTTTTGATTTTTTGTTTGGGATTAGTGCATTAGACTTCTTTTACCTTAGTGCTTTACTTGAGTGCTGCTTGAGTGTGCTTGTAGAGTTTGGAGGTTGTAGAATCATTCTTTTTCTTTTTGTATCTCATTTTATTTCAAAAAATCCAAAAATATTTGCTTATCATCATGCATTGCATTTTGCATTTTGCATAGTACTTGCACTAGATTTGCTTTGGAGTATTAGTTAGGATTTCATATAGGAAAGCTTGCAGTCATCATTTGAAGAAGAATTGTGCATTTCACGTAGTAGCATACCTTGTTTTCATAGACACAATGCGTTTGCATTGATTGTTAGGTGTGCATTTTACTGCATGTGGTGTCATAACACCATTAGTTGCACGGCCATATCCCTCTTTTGAGTGATAAAGCTAATTAAAATCAACACTTAATTAAAAGGAACTACACTCTTTTCTTTTCTAGGGTGCACCAACAAGATTAGGTTTTAGGGTCTTGGAATAGTTCATTGTGAATAAATTCTCCAAGACCACTAAACAACAACATGTATGTGTTTGTCTAGGTGAGTGTGTGAAATCCTTGGTATAACCACTATTTTTCAAGATCCTTCTCTCAAAAGGGAGTTAAGCATGAGGCAATGTGAGCATTTATTGATTGGGATGACCCCTAGTCATAATTGAGTAGCACCGGAGATATTTCCAGGATTGTATTCGTATCTGGGGGCTCTTTCGAGAGTTTCAGGATTTGCTACCCTGCCCATACGGTTGATCCCTCCTGCGACTGTTTTCCTGAGCATTGATTATATTGAGGTGACCTTAGTGTATTTACCTAGGATATCAAGGGGGTACTTTGCAGGGGTTATTCTGCTGGTGTCCTGGCAAGGGTGGGGTTGGACAGCACAGTCGCTTTACGCGTTGAAGCTGAGGGCCACAATAATTGGTTACATACCTCTACTTATTGTGTATGGGAGTCTCAAGCCTCTCCTAGGTGAGACATACTTGAATCATTTTGGAGCTCACTTATCCCGCCCTTGATTGCTTGCATTTGGCTTTAGATTTTATTGGTGATTGCTCTGTGCATGATAGCTTGCCTAGGTTTTGCGTAAATAGAGAGTCTTTTATATTTTTGATTCATTGTGGATTCAGGTGCGGCTCCTCCCCGTTCTCATTGTTTAGCAGGACTTTCACCTTCTACATCTCCTCCTCCTTTGGGAGAGATAAATATACAATCCAGGCGGACTACTTCGCACACTGATTCACACACCATGGGAGACCATATAGAAGGTGTTCCTGAACCACATTCTCCCATTCATGTGGAAGATGGGGAGTTTACTCCTACCTATGATCCTTCACCTGACTTGAATGAGTTAGGTCCTGTGATTTCTGAGATAGGAACCTTTCATGATAGACCTACTCACTCTAGGGTTGATTCCCCATTGACGCATCGCCGGTATGGAATGCCGAAGGATGACGAGATTGATTTTGAATTCGCGAGCACTAGTTATGGTAGTTATGGTATGTGTGGTTTTCCCACAAATGATTTGGCATTTCATGTCGAATCTGAGTTCGAGCCTAACACCATACATAGGGGCACTCTCATTCCTTACCATGCAGAGAGGTTTGGGAGCACTAGTCACATTGCACCTTCCATCTCGGTGGTGGAAGTTACATCACATATTCCTCCTAGGTCTAGGGTTAGTGATCCTATTAGGATACCAGATCCGAGACGAGTGACTATAGGGCATAGTACATACTTAATTACAAAGATCCCTTCATCCTCTGTCCCTAGTTCTTCGAATGTTCACTATCCACCTCATTCACGTGGTCCTTCGGGCCGAAACATTGCTATGAGTTATGTCTGTACTGTGGTTACTCAACCGGTTATGTCTCAGCTTCATGCACCGCCCGTCGTTTCGGGAGCTCATGTTCATACTTCTAGAGGTCACATTCCTACTTCCGAAATGTATATTCCTACTTCTGGAATGTATGTTCCTACTTACGGAGTGTCTCATGGGACATCTCATGCGATGACTTATGGACCCTATTATGGGACGCAGTATGGATAGGGTTCTTCACCTTATGGGGCGGGAATCAACAACCTTCTTACTCTCCAAATTACGGCTTTGTAGCTCCTAATAGTCAAGGTCCACCACACTATGGTGCTTCCATGCCACCCTATATGGGTCAAATGGGAGGAGGGTACTAAGGCCAAGGCCATGGTGGTAATCAGGCCTATGTGAATCAGAACTATCAGGGAGCGGTCCATTGACCTCATCATCCTAGGCTCCCTTTCCTCACGATGCTAAATCTTCTTGACTTGTCAAGATCCACCTCGGTTTACGTGGCTCTGCCAGATCGTCTTGGAGGCATTTGCCACGATCTATCCCATGCATGTATTGGTATGTTTGAGAGCCTTCTACTCTGTCCATACTATGTGGATGACTTTTGGACCTCTGTCCACTATCCCAACATGGGGCACCACTCGTGCCACCACATTCAGTTGACCACATTGGAGTTTCGTTTAAGCTCTTTTCTGACTCCTTAAAACAATGAAAAGATTGCCGAGCGTAGCTGCTTCCTTTACTGCTCACTAAAGTATAGGAAAGGGAATATACGTCATCTCGTTTATCTCCTTCTGCGGACCATGTATACCATTTCATGAAAAGGACCTCCTTGGCACACTCAAGCCAAGACCATTTCCCTCTGCATACTTTTGTGCTTTCTTGGGCAGAGGGGCCGCACTTGACGAAAAATCTCACCACTGGTTGTTATTAAGCTCTTTTCCAGCCGTCTCAACAAGAAAATATCGTTGAGAAAAATTGGTTTCATTCATGCTCATAAAAGTATTTGAATGACCATCCAGTCGGTATAGGTTTAACCTTTTTCGGCCTGATTGGACTACCAATGGTAAATAAGTCTCTCATCCCCTCTAGGATGGGCGAGATGTCCTATGTATACTTTTATCCTTTTTCGGGCACAGGAGACTACCAACAAAAAAGAGCCCCCACTGGAGTCTTATTCGTGCTTTCAGATTCTCTAAAATTGAAAGCACCATCAAGCATTTACCTACTCGGGCTCACCAAAAATCCATGAGATCGTACCACAATGGTGTCCCCAGACACCACCCCATAGAAAACAGTTTGGAAGCATCCCCACAGTGGGTCACCTTTGTTCAAAGTAATCTGCGATGTGTCTTCCTTGGATCCCATTTGTATCAAAAGTGTCTTCTACCTCCAAGTATTTCCCATCTGCAGTGACATTCCCCATATTACAGCTATGACCCCATTCCCTTGAGTCAGTTTCATTCACTGCCTCGTCCTCCCTACTGTCATACTCTCAACAAAGGAAGTTTGAGTCTCCCACCCCCCCTGCCCCTGTTTATTTATTCCCCTTCCCTCCCCTCCCCCCCAATTCAGTGAGTTAGTATGTAGATTGCTTCACATCTTTCAGCTATCCCTCATGCTCCTGGTCAAGGAAACATCATTTGCTTGACTAGGGGCAGGTCTCCCTCTGTTGACACAAACACACATATTCCAGAGGATAGACCCAGAGGTCCATGTACCTTGGTTTCATTAACATCATTGATGAGTTCCTTGGACCACTTGAGAGGAGTCCTTAGTGCCTCTTGGGATGGTTGTTTCTTATGTGCTCGACTTCAACTCCATCATCGCACCATTGAGATTCGTACAGGGTTTGTTTTACACAGTACTTGGTCAAAGACCCCGGATGTCACCCGACTCTAGAAAATTGGTGAGTCCACTCATGTGACCTAAACAGGGTATGTCCCTTGTGATTTTTGGGTTGCGTTGGAGACAGTGATCAGCAGCCCCAGCAGTGCTTCGATAAACCTTTATGATTGATGCAACATACTTGTACCACAGTGACTTTGACTCTCAATCAGCAAGTCCACACAACTATGTACCAAATCTAGCAAACCGTTAGTCATGAAGATGTAGCATTCCATGAGAATGCCATGGGTCCAATGTACGAGCTCAGTATTGTATTCAGCCTCACATAGAGGCAACCAGCATTGTAACATTAGTTGTATATGATCGGCTCTTGTATTTTAGAGCATAGATCAAATGATTCTTTCGACATTGTCATGAGCATGGGAATGCCCGCCTTGTCCATATACATGCCACACATTTATTGTATCTCACCCATTGATGGGAACCAAATTAATACAAAACCAAAATCCACTATGCCCCAGCCCCGGAAGCACCACCTCTCAACAGCAAATCCTATGATGTCCATCGGCCATACGTTGAGCACCTACCCTCACACATCAGGGGGCAATCTTTTAACCCAAAAATCACCCACACAGCTCTCAATGGCCTACACCACCCAAGGACACAATCTCACAACACTCATTTCACTCCATATGACCTTCCATGACCTTCCATTTGACCCCCACACCTCCAAAAGATCCCAAGGATGAAGAAAAGGGCTAAAAACCTCAAAAAGAGCCAAAAATAGACCCCTAGCAGCTAAAGCCCTCAAAAAATGGCTAAAACCCTGAAAGGGGCGAAAGTTAGTGTGGAAGGGGCTAAGGGACCAAAAAAGGCGCTAAATCCTTGACCAAGGGCTTAAAACCCTAAAACCCCTTGGAAAAACTATATAAGGAGGATGGGGGGTCACTCTCAAAACACTCCTCATTTGCATATTGTTATGCTGCTCGTGGATGCTTTGGATTGCAAGTCTTGAGTCAAGGCTGTCACCTTGTTCTTGACTCCTCCGTTTAGGCTCAAATCCTAACGAAGCCAAGGGGGGAAGACCCTATTAAGTTACTAAGGCTAATTACTTAGCATGGTGATGTTAAACTGAATGAATTACTTAGGAGTTTAAAATTTAACCATAAACAACCATAGTTGACAAGATACAAAATGAGCGCACGAAAGAACAATGCTAAGACACAATATATATATATATATATATATATATATATATATATATAGCAAGAAAATAACTAGTGCCTTAAAATGGAGTCAAAAGAAAATCAATGTACTTGCATGTGCTTGGAGTGAATGTTTTGCAATTGCCTTTTGGTATGTTTTAAGTTAATATGAAATATGAGTTCATTAAAATTAGGCGAAGGGGTGGACTTCAGATATACCCAAGAGTACTTGGAGTATGTCCAAAACTAAATCTTCATGGCTACCCGCAAGGAATATGTGGGATGAATGAAGTCTCTGGGGCTATTGTTCATAACGCACCTATTAGGGTGTGATAGAGATCAGTTCGCCGATGTCACTTTTCAGAAGTTCCCACTTCCTCTGGGTATTTTGCCACCGTAATGGTTTGATCTAGGTGTTCGATTTTCACCTGATGGTTTGTCAATTTGGGAGAGTGAATCCTAATTATTCTAGTCACTCAAGTGGTTTTGATATAGCTTGACTAATTGGACGAACCGCAGCCAAGTGCAGAGCATACACATCGGAGTCTTATCAATTTTAGTAAATTTTGAGATGGATGTTCTTGTTAAAAAGAAAACCCTCCAGGAACCTCTTTCGATCCAAATGGATCTGAATTGGGGAATCAAGGAGGGGTTAATTTTATTAAATCTGGAGAAACAGTTGATGAAAAGAAAATCAAGATACACAATGTTGGTTCTCTAATAATTCCTACCACACATCTCTTTCCCCTTTCGGGTCAATTGGGAAGTCATGGGGTAAGTATTAAATTACTTTGAAACTTTAGATATGGAATATGGAATTGATAATAAACCACAGTATACTACCCTATAGATTAGAAATATGCTATATTGCAAAAAAACAAGAACGAAAAGCAAAAAAAGACACGGACGCAAATCCCCCCAAGGGGGATGGGGAATGGGCTCAAAAGAGCCTATTCAGAATTATTTTTATTACCAGCGGTTACAATATCAGCAAACTGATATGATGCCTCTTGATTCTTATACAGAATGAAACCAAGAGCTTACAAAGTGCAAAAATTAAATATTTCAGTAAAAAAGGGAGACCCCTAGGGGGATTCAGAAGGCCCAAAAGTCACTTTCGAACAGCAGCTCCTCCTCTTTTTTGTTATACCTGCTAAAAAAAAGCAATATTATTAGACTGAAATATACCCAAAATCACTCTGAAAGTACCTCTGGGTCAGCTTACGTTTAACCAAAGAAAGCTAAGTTAAAACTAGTTAAAAAAAGGTAAAAAGGGAACAAAGGAAAGCAAGCTTTCCTTGGGATCTTGGCTTGCCTTTTAGGCAGCCAATATGATGTTCACTGATTGCTATATTTATCTTTTATAACAGCAAACATAAATCTAATGCATGCAAGCTACAAATTCTCTTTAAAATTCCATGCAAAAAGGAAGATTTCTCTAAAGCTAGATCTAGAATGCTTATGAAACCTTTTAAGAACAAGATCTAGATTATGGGCTTTGAGAAGATAGATCTATGTTAAATTTACTTTGAGATAATAGATCTAAACAATATCAAAGCTGTGAAGAAAGTAACCAGGTAAAAGAATTGCTTTTGAAGGAGGAAGAGGAGGAGAGAAATGTTGGTAGCCTTGAAGATCCACCGTGGAGCTTTCAGGTGGAATGTCAAGGGACTATGCCTTTGGAAGGTTTTGGAGAGAGTGAAGAAGCAAACTATATAAGCATCCTCTCCAATCTAGGAACCTACAGCTCAGCTGAAATAAAAAAACTTGCCAAAATACTTGTGAGATCTCATTAGTACATACACAGAGATTCAGAATAACATGCATATAAACTTATAAAACATGCTGAATCTAGATCTCTAAACATGCATCAAATGAAAGAGATGACCAATAAACTTATTTAAAAGCACCTTTCCTATCAATATTATAATAAGCCTATTATCAATCTTAGCAATGAATCCACAAGCAATCAACAAATTATGAGCATAGATACATGTTACCTCAGTAAAAAAGGCAATGATCATCCACACATACAATGGCATAACACCGTCTTGCCTCCAAAGCTTCTCTTTAATTCAAATGAACAATAACAACAGTACAATAGCAAGCCCTTCAATCCAACTCTAACTAGCTTGGAAGAGGAGGCTTATGCTTGGATATTTACAAAAACTAGGAGATCTAGCCCAGGGGGCCAGAAATCCCAAGGAGATAGACCACTGCAGTTGAAGGAGAGTCCATCAATGCCTGATCTGTGTCTAGCTGAGCCATATCTGAGTCTCACTGAGTGCAACTATCAATCGGGGGGCTGATCTGATTGACACCTCAACCTGTTGACTGAAGCATCCACCAAAAATCATCCATATGAGCCAAAACGTGTGGAGGAGAGAGGGAGGGAGAAATTTCCCATAAAGGATGATGAAGATCAACTCTCAATCTAATTTGATCATCTCCTTTAGTCAAGGATTTGTCAGATCCAGTGAATCTAGTTCAGATCTGACTGATTTCAATCAAATCAGATGAGAATCCACTGATCTATGATTCTGGACTTGCTCCATTATTCATTAATTTATTAATTAAAATAATCAATAATTGATTTGTTCGGGATTTCTGACCCGAGTGATGGAAAATCACTCAAAACTAGGAAATAGTGGGTCTGTGGGTTTACATGGTGCTCTTAGCTTGAAAATGAGCACCTACATGACTGAAATCGATTATTTGGCCCACTTTTATTAAAAAACAATTTTTCCAATTAAACTTTAAAAAAATAGCCTAAGTTTTGGAAAAATTAAATTTTAATAAAAAACACTGAAAAAATTTAAAATTTAAAAAAGTTGAAAATACCTAGGGGGACTTAGACATGTTCATATGACTAGACCATGATGTCTAGCATGTTTATACATTGACACATAGACTCTAATAACCTCAATAGGCCTAAATGCCAAGCCGACCACCCCAACTTTGGAGGTATGGAGTGAAAAACTCATAAATTATTAGTCGTTTATTCAACAACCCATAATAACCAAGGGAAAAAACACCCTGGGTTGATTGGATTGAAAATTAAAGTCTAAGAGACCGAGTCTTTTATAGACACTATCATGCTAGAACATTTATTACAATTCCCCCATGGGGTATGAACATGTGATATAGTACAACAAGCACTTCCCAGAAGTACTTCCAAAGGTCTTCTGAAGTTGGAACAACTTATGCTTTTTCGGTTCACCAGGCTCACTTGATAAAAAAACACTAAGTACAACTTAGGTGGTAACATTATGGCTCCAAATGTGGGATGTGTGCTCGATCTGGTCATAGGGAAAGGAGAGGATATGAGAACACCAAAATCTATGATTTATACACCCTTAAAAAACATCTCAACTTGACAAGAAAACCTCAGTAGCACAAGATTTACATAAAAACCAAATGAACCATTAAGATGATTTTTTTAAACAAAATAAATCTAACTAATTAAAAGAAGCAAATTTTTATTATAGCTAAGTATAAAATAAAAATGAAAAAAGTAAATGCTCTCTTTCAAGGAGCTTATTTTCCTACTCTAGGAATGATATAAAAAGGGTTAAGTGTAATCAGAAATCCAATGTAACCACCTAAGCATTTTATTAACATAAAAAAAAATTTCCTTGTCTTTGGTTACCAACCAAAGTAAGGATACCTTATTAAGAAAATGCAAACCTGTGTGATGATTCAGAATGGGCGGGATGGATGGGAGATCATAGGAATGAATTATGTCATAAAAATTCTTCCCCAACTTGTATGTGCTCATGCAGGTTGCTTCTATCCATGACTAGATAGGACTGATATACCAATCAGAATGATGAGGAAGACTGACTACATCATCATACTAATCACCAGGGCTTATCAAATGATAACTCGTTGCACCAGCCCCAAGTAGCTCCAAATCATAAGGAACCTCTATATGTGAAAAAGATGGCTGAGACTGATATTCCACTGACTGCATCACATCTGCCTTTTCACAACACTACTTCTCAATGTCTTCATTATTGATACCCTTGTGCAGCTCTACATGATATGACTCTGAATGATGACATGAAAATTCTGAACGCTCCTCTTCCATACTAAGGTTTTCCAAGGTCTCCAGATCCATGTTTCCCTCTATGGAAGTATAGTAGATTGGAGTAGATTGGAGAAGAGAGCTCAACCATTGTATTTAAGGTAGTGGTGACGATAGGAGGGATCAGCTGCCCTCATAAATGGAGAAGGAGGAACAGGCTGAGGTAATAAAGATAAAGGACAGAAGGGGAGTGATCGAGGAAGTGGTGCCCATACCCGCGATCAGTGCCAAAAATCATGGAAGACTGCAGGAAGTTATGGTGTGACCGGAAAGCAGCAATTCAAAGTATAGATAGGCCAAATGTCACAGATAGGGTTTTGGGTTACTGTTGGGATAGGCCCATAGTTTGGTATCATGGTGAGACCTTCGGGCCACCTATTTAAGCATGTATTTTTTATTATGAAGGGTGGGGTTTTTTTGGTTGTTTCTAGTTGTCATCAGTATTGTAAGACATTGAGGAAGACTCGAGCTCTAGTTATGTCATTAAGTCTGTAGTTATCTTACTGTAACCAGTGGACGGCTCCTTGAGCATGAATGTAACAATCCGCAGGGAGTGGGAGAGAGAGAAAGGGTATATTGTAGGAAGAAAGCACTATAGGAAGAGAAGAGATCTAAGGGAAGGGCTCCCAGCTGTGTGCATGGAGTTTCCTAGAAGATATCAAGCTGCATAAGAGGTTGCAGCGGAACTGTGTTTACTCTCTCAGGATATAATATAAACACAGTTCCCGTGGACGTATCTTTCCCCCCTGGAGGTTAGCCACGTAACATCCATGTGATGTGCGACTGTTTCATGTGATTGTGCTCTACTTATTTGCTATCTGTTATTCGTTACATGAATTTTGCTTATCAGTTAATGAATGTATGTATGCTATACTTCAGTTTAAAGTAACATAGAAGGTTAAATGCGAGTTGAATGTGTTGAGTATTCTGTACGTGAGTTTATCAGTGCTTGATTCACGATAGCTAACGGCTATAGTGTTAAGTGACTTCTGTATATTTAGTTCAGCAAGTTGAGCGTACTTGATGTTAGGCGTGTTAAACTGTAGAAGCTTAAGTGAAGTTGTTTAACACCCTAGTGAAGGTTAACTGAGCTATTATACCCAAAGAGGAAGCCTCTAGACCTTGAGAGTTGATGAGCATATTGAGTCTTACTGTAGGAAATATTGCAACGTAGAAAAGTGATATCGCACTGTCGGGGGAGTTGCGGTGTGAGATATCATAGGTTAAGAGTTGAGAAGGAGAGAAAGTTCACACATCGTACTAGAAGCTGTGATGCGATAAGAGTTAGTCCCATAGTAGAGTCAGCTAGGAAGAAAGAAACAACCCTTGCTGAGAGATTTAGCTGGTTAATTAGAGTCAGGAGGACCTAGGATGCTACAGAACCTGGTTGAGGAAACCTGATTCTTCAACCACCCCATCTAGGATCACTTCGGGTGAGACTTCAAGCCATTCTGCAGTCTGTTACCGAAAGGTCCAGTGAGCTAGGGGTTTGTTGGTACAATAAAGTAAACCCAGGTCTTCCCAGTAAGACCAACAAATGGTTTCGTTGCCGGTTTTGAACAAATTGAAGAACTGATGTTCTGTTGGCATCCTACTAAAGAAGAACTTAACCAGTGGGTTGAGTCTAAGGAAAGAGAATTTGTGGAGAAAGAAAAAAAGAGTCCTAGGCTAAGTACAAAGGACTGGTTATAGAAACATATCTTCACAGACCTACATGAGATATTTTTTGTGACCTATGCAAATGAGCTGTACAATTGGTTATCAAAATTGAATGATAAGTATGTATTCAAGAAGAAAAGGAACATTGTCTAGACAACGGAGCTGTTTCACACTGTGAGGAGCGTAGATAATCCCATTTTGCGGGCAATAGACTTCCGTCTTGCAAGTTTTCTAGAAAGTTTCATTACAGAGTTTGCAGTTGATCAAAGAAAGAGTTTCAGCGAAGCAGAGAGGTACTTCTTCAAGGGATATCGTGGTCAGTACTTGAACTCTTTAAATTTGTCCCTTAAGATGTTATTGTATGAAAAAGGAGTACTAGATATATTCTCAGATGAATAAGTTAAGTAAGTGTAATGTCACAAGAGTTTGAGAGTGATTCTGAAGAAATTGGATGTACACGTAGCAGTAAGAGATATAAAGTAGATTTCAGATCTTCCTTCTTTGAAGACAGTTCAAACAGTACTAGAGAACAGAGTCAAAGTAATAGAGAAAGAACAACAGGGGGTATCCCTTACCACCCGTATACCCCACAGAAACCAACTGGGACTCAGAATAATCCCGCAGGAACTCCATCTAGTAGTTCACACACAGTACATACTACCTTTATACCACCTACATTTACACTGCCAAGTGGTAGTAATACAGCAAATCAGAATCCACCTCATAGAAATAGAATGGGGGATGGCATGAAATTACCTACCTTTAGGGGTACAGGGGCAGAAGAGCCAGAATAGCATTGGTTCCTATGTGAAGCTGTATGGACCATTAAATAGATCCACGATGACAATACTAAGCTTGTCCAGTTGGCCACTACACTTAGAGAAAGAGCTTTAACATGGTATATGAAGTTTACATCAGCGCAGAACAGAATACTCGTAGAGGTCAGGACCACAATGATTAAGGAATTTAAGAAACCCAAGTCTGAGTCACAATGTATCACATAACTTAAAGACATTAAATAGTTACCCACAGAGTCAGTATGGGATTTCGATCAGAAATTTAAAGCTCTTATAGACCAAGTTAGTTTTGATTTTGCGCCGGAGTAGCATAAGGAATGGTTCATCGCAGCACTGCTCCCTCATATCAAACTTCCACTAATGCAATAGAAAATCCATATGCAGGATGAAGCATTGGAGATGGCAATGAAACTAGAGGCTTTAGCTTTAGCTGAGACTAGTGCAGGTATGACAAACTTATAGAATCAGTTAGCCAATCTCACTTTACAGCTACATGAGATTAAGAAAGGAAAAGAGGTTGAACAAGAATTATGGTGTACAAAGTGTAAAGGACATGGCCATACCAAAGATAACTGTCCAGTATTTGTTGAGTATATAGAAAGTGGGGCTCCTAACCCCTTAGTACAGAATCAAGGGCCATGGTGTGAAATCTATAGAACAAGATGACATAGACCACAGGAATGCCCTTACTTCAGAAGTATGTACAAACTCCTAAGAATTTATACTGTAACTTATGTAAGTCAGTAGGACATGATGAAAATAATTGCAGAGCTTATGATCTCATGATAGAGAGAAAACATGACTTCTACTGAGTCTAGTCGGAGACATCAGGACCAGCAGCAGGACCACAGCATGAACTGGCTCATGATGGCCATGGTGGAGGATTCAGAGGAAGAGGCCATGGTGGAGGCTTTGGTCGTGGCCGCGGACTGATTGTTTGTTACAACTGTGGAGCCATAGGAAATTATGCTAGGGATTGTCAGAACCCTACTACAACATGTAAATATTGCAATTCCTATGATCATACTATAGAAGAATGTCCTATATTGATAGCCAAAATTAAGGATCCTAAGCCAGCAGTAAACCAGAATATTTAGCTTATTACTGCTGAGCAGAAATAACTAGAACCAAGAGTCAATGTTGTGACTCGCAGTGGTGCTTCTACTAGTAGGACGCCGTAGGATGCCGAAAAGAATACAGGTCCGAAGTGGGTGCGTAAAGCCACTGATAAATCTACACCACTTGACCTGCAGAAGAACAAAGAAACATTTCAGCAAGCTAAAACTTTCTTTACTGACCATACACCATCAAGATCACAGATATTGCCTTGTAGGGGTGTACCGCAGCAAAAACCTTGTGGCGTTAGTCCTGTGCAGATATTGTAGGCTACCAAATCTGGAAGGTGCGAAGAGGATGAGTTGATAGGAAGTGTACAACCCTTCCTGCGGAGCTGCTTGAAACTTGTAAGAAATGAGAAAGCCATAGGAGAGCTTCAATGCATCATAGATCAGTATCAGCAGTCTTCTTCCATGAGCAATATGCAACATGTTGTTCATAATATTATGGGCCATACAAGAATAGGAAGAGAAATGAGACTCACAACACAAATTGGATAGTTTGAAATGGATGAGGTAATCCTAGATTTAGGATCAGAGGTAAATGTTCTTACTAAGATGACATGGGAACAGATGGGTATCCCTAAGTTAGCCAGATCACCTATCCATCTGCGACTAGCCAATCAGCAAAGGGTATCGCCACTGGGTCGATTACCACAAGTACCAGCTGATATTGATGGAGTTCATAGCTTTGCGGATTTTGAAGCCATAGAAATTATTGGCGATAGCAGACCGTATCAAGCTTTATTAGGTATTGATTGGGCAATTGATAACATGGCTATTATCAATTTGGAGAAAAGACAAATGACCTTTGAGGATAAACAGATTCGAGTCATTGCACCGTTGGATCCTTTTCAGGGTCCTCGATAGATTGAACCTATCAGAGAAAAGGAAGAGGTGCATAATATGGAGAGCCTCTATCAGATGACTACTAACTAGAGTGATTATATCAATCCCACTGTCGAAGAAAATATTAGTTGGTAATGCGATAGCTCATGTGCATCGGATTCAGATGTTGGTTTAGAAAATTGGCAGAATAGACTTTATGAAGTTTCATCTTGCAGATGTGCATTTATGACTAAGTCACTATGATGGATTGGAATAGAGATTAAGGATATTCGGTCATTTGATGGCTTAGCAGATGTCAATGACTTCTTACAGTAGTTTGAGCAGAAAATCCCTCATGAGCAGAGGATGGCAGTTATTGACCTTGCAGTAAGATCCACACCTGCAAGATGGTGGCATGCACATAAAGAAAATATCGCATCATGGGATGATTTTAAGAGATTGATGGTGATCAGATTCTCTAATGACAAGGAGCGTTTATAGTAGAAATATACAGGCGAAAGTGACCCTAGGTCACATATTAAGATTTGTGAACAGAATTGGTCGGACATTCCAAAGGATGAATGGGTTCACCTATTCATTCACACTTTAGACACAGTCCTAAGGAACTAGTACACTGAGACAGAGTTGTACAGAGGAACGATTACATGGCCAGTTATGATAGACAACTTTATACTCACTTTCACTTTTGAATCTGAGTACCCAAGCATTGATTAGGCTCTAGAGATTATAAAGACTAAGATATTTGATGACTGTACCCTACCAGTGTAAGCTCATCCTGATTGGGCAATCCAGTTAGAACACACGCTAGAGTGTTACAACTTCGCAGAAGAGCCAGGTGATGAGGATGAGAATCCTCACAGTATCAACATTCCAAAGACAGAAGGGACTCACGAAGTTAATGGACCAAAGATAGAGATTCCAGCTATCACAGAGCCTATTAAGATTAAAAAGATCAATATTGGCACAGAAACAGAACCAAAGTTTTCCTCTATTGGAGACTATTGGGATGATGAAACGGTAGGACACATCACAGATTTGTTACAGGAATATCATGACTTATTTCCCACTAAGTTTATAGAGATGAAGGGAATAGTAGGATATTTGGGATTCATGAGGATACCTTTGAAAGAGGATGCTAGGCCAATTAAGCAGCATCCATACAGATGAAATCATTGTTATAAAGAAAAAGTTAAGGATGAGATTGATAAGATGCTAGCAGCAGGCTTCATTGAGCCAGTAGAAGAGAGAGAATGGGTTAGTCCCATGGTTGTACAGGAAAAGAAAACTAAAGGAGAAATTAGGATTTGTGTCGATTTGCACAAACTCAACGACGCATCACTTCATGACCCATTTCCGACACCTTTTACTGATGAAGTTTTAGATAATGTGGAAGGACAGGAGATCTAATCATTCACTGATGGATTTTCAGGCTATCACCAGATAAGAATCCATCCAACGGATCGACATAATACCACCTTTGCGACAGAATGGGGTGTTGGCTATCATGGGAAGACCCAGGTTTACTGTATTTAACCAACAACACCCCTAGCTCACTGGTTCTTTCAGCGACAGGCCGCGAAGCGGCCTGAAGTCTCACCCGAAGTGATTTTGAAGGGTTGGCCAAGGACTCAAGCGTCTTGGACCAGGTTCTGTGGCATCCTACTTGTGACTAACAACTCTACTAGTCACAAGGCCTCTTTCTCTGCGTGTCACATGACCCTCTGCCTGCGTCATGCGATCTCAGTGTGTCGCAGCCCTTCTCACCGTAATATCTCTCTCTCTATCCGATGCGCAGTCCCTGCCTACGTCACACAACTTCCACCAACTCGCGGTGACCCCAGCCTTACTGCATCACTGTGCACCAGGTGACACGTAACTTCCTCCCAACACTTATTACCTAACCTTTGGTATCACACACCGTAGCTCCTCTGTCGGTGCGGTATTGCCTCCCTGCGATACCCCAACCCCGCGGCTCAGTGCACTTAGTGTTGTTCGTGTCGACTTGCAAGACTCAACATAACAGGCTGTTCAACACCGCGACTAGTGATTGTTTCAAGCAAAGTATAACTGAACCCACATACAACATATCAATGGTTTCAACTTATGTCTATCCTTTTATGTTATTGCAAACTGAACAATGCATACATACATTAAACTGTAACAAGGCTCATAAAATAACTGACAGATGCATCAAATAAATGAAACACAGAAAGCAATCACATAACGCATGATTTTAACGTGGTTCACCTCTAGGATGGAAGTTATGTCCACAGAACTGTGTTTCTATTATAGCTCAGGGGAAGGTAAACATAGTTCTGTTGCACCGCATATGCAGCTTAAGATATTCTCTATTAGATCTCTTTTCTACCTCTATATTGCACCTCTTACAATATACTCTTCCCTCTCTGTCGATCCCTGCGGATCATTACATGAATGCTCTATGAGCCAGCTACTGGTTACAGTAAGATACTACAGCTAATAACAGAACCAGAGCTTGGCTTCTACAACTGTCTAATACTCTACAAAACAACTACAATAGATGAATCAACCAACCGCCTCTCTAACCAACCCTTTTACAGTACAAAATATATCCCTTTATAGGTGGCCTGAAGGTCTCGCCATTACAACAATGTGGGCCTGTCCCAACAGTAACCCAAACCCTAAATAGTGACAGTCGGTGTATCTATACTTTGAAATAGCCGCTATCCGTCACACCACAGCTCTCTGCGGTCTTCCATGCTTCTCGGCGCTGATCATGGGTACTATGCACTGCTTCCCTTCACCACAGCTTCATGCAGTCTTCCATGCTTCCCAGCGCTGACCATGGGTATCGTCGCTGCTTCCCTTCTGTCCTTAGTCTTCAATGCCTCAGCCTTGTTGCTCCTTTTCCTTTATGAGGGTAGTTGAACCCTCCTGTCTTCTGCCACTGCCTTCAATGCAGTGGGTGAGCTCTCTCTTCTCAGCCGCTCACGTACCATCGCCTTCCTTGAATTCTCTGCCTTCTACGTCATGGGTTTTGGCTCTACTCTGTAGCTGGAAACCTGCTATAGTATCGTAGCTCTACCTCTTATATCTCCACCAAAACTGTCTATCCGTCAAAATAGTAGCTTCTTCTGTAGCTATGGGACCCTACTCCAACAGTCCCCTAACACTTACTTGTGGCTCGCCCTCGAGCCACTACCAGTGGGCTTCTCCTGCTGTAGCGTCTCCTTGGCTTCTTGCGAAGTCCGTTGCAACCTGTCGCGAAGTACTGCAACTTCCTTCTGCATTACTCCGACACGCTCTCGTGCTGAGTCAAGCAAAGCTTGACTAATACTGGCATCTTCTATTGCGTCAGTTTCCTCTCTGGTGGTAGTGAACTCCATCACTTTCTGCTCAACCGTATCGACTAACTCGGTGATTTGCTCCTGGTAGGGTTGAAGCAGGTCATTGATATGTATCTCCTTTGTTCTTAATCACCGCGCTTCCTGCTGCAAGCGGTTCATCTCCTTTGTCTTCCTCATCTTTTGCAGAGCTGCTAAGCTCTTAATTTCTTCTTTCATTGTTGCCGTGGTATTCTCTATCTGCTGAATATTTTGCTGGATTTCTATTTTCTCAGGCGGCTAATCCAAGTCTGACCATGTGTCCATCGCATCATTTAGTACTGACAGTGTGTCGTCGATGCAAGACTGCATCTGTGCAGAGGCAAGTTGAAAGGCCTCTACTCTCACTTGTTTGTCTGCCTGGGAAGTGTCTCGTACACGGGCCTCAAGCTCATCGATCTGCACCTTGTGGTCTTCCTCCCTCTTGGCCATTTCTTTTTCCATCCTGGCTACTGTTTCCTCCAGAGCCTTTGCTCTATTTGCAACTCTTCTTACCTTCTGTGGAAGAGGTAAGGCGAAATCAATGTGACATTGGGGTAACTCCAATGCGATGCTTTGTAGAACTTGAGAAAGATCATGCTCTCATTCTTCATATGTTCGTAATTCATCTGCCTTTTTCTGAAAGCTGGTGGTGAGTGCTACATTCTTCTGTACTAGCTGCATATTCTCTTCATAAGTTGCAAGATATCTTCCTCTGAGCTCTACACTTAGCTACTACTGGATCATCTGCAACTGATCAATGTGAAAATATGCGAGGTTAACCTCAACAGGTTGCCTAAATTGTATTGGTGGATTCGTCATCGTCATAGGGAATCTGATGCTCCCTGGTGGAATCAAAACTGTGTTGAGATGACCCTTGACTAGGGTCTCCTCACGGGAGGTCGACTGTCTCGAAATTTCTCCTGCTGGCGCCTTGCTGAACTGAGTGTGGATTATGGCAATTTTCTCAGTCAATGTTTTCAACTCACCTAGCTGCTGGTCAATGGCCCCCTACATCTTGCCCTGCGACGCCTGCATCGCCTGAAAGGTGTCACTCATTCTGTCCCTTATTCTGACTGCGATTTGGTCATAGTCATCGGCTGTCAATTTAATCTCCCCACTTGGCTTTGTAACCTTTTGTTTTTTCTTCAGGGCCTCCTCCTCTGATGTATCCTCTTCATCCTGTGTCTGGGTTTCTACTCTGTCTTTACCCTTGTCTACTGGTTCTGTCTATGCAGTATCTGACTGTAGAGGTGTGGGGTCTTCGTACTCTCGCTTCCATTGGTCATCAAAGTCTTTGATGATACCTTCGGTATCCTGCGCTGTCATCCTGAACCAGCCAGGAGCCCAATCATCCCTTTGAGTCCTCTTTGGGCTCAGGTGGATTCTATGGCGGTCCACCATAAAATTAAGCTGAGAATCATATGTGTCTACAACCTCCTTTCTGATCTATGGTACTTCTAGGACGACTTTCTTCAGCAGCGCATAGTATTCATAGAATACTATTGCATTGAGCTTTTTCTTTTCTGGGTGGTTAGTTTCCCACAGGTTTGTATAGCTCACCCCTCTAGGATCACCGCTTGCTATCTGCCTATATTGGGTATGGGGCGGCTCCTTCCACCCTACAAATGCACAGAGTATAATCAACCATCAAAAATGAAAATGGTGGGTGGCCTCATCCTGTGCCGCCAAGTAATTTTCCTGAAACATATTTAACAAAAATAAAGACCAGTTGAAATGTTCCCCCTCTGCAACCTGTATAGCAAGTTTAATTACGGACCTTGTAGCTTCCTTGGGCCGGACCTTAGTTAACAGTTTGCCTGCAAGCAAGATAGCTGTAAAGCTGAGTGTTTTGTCTGATATGCTTTCAATGTCATAAGCCCAACCTCCTCTCTGCAACTGGTACCTGGCAACTAGGGTGGGTGATAGCTTGGGTTCCTTGGTCTTTCCTATTGTATCTATCGTCAGGTGCTGACCAGTCTTGGACAGTCAGGTGATGTGATGTATGAGGTCAACATTCAGGTCGACCTTGTTACCGAGCCAAAGGTAACCTCCATGTAAGCAAGAAATCAGGATGCGCACCATGGCATTAACCTCTGTGCCGCGTCCGAAATGTGGTAATCTCAATAGATTGAGCAGGCCTGAGCACTTGAGAATCTGAACATGGTCCATGGGGATATATTCATCTGCACCTGTCCTCGGGTTCTTCTGAACTGTAAGGTACTAGTCTGGCTGGAAGTGGGGATATGTCTTAGCGTCGGGCAGGTTATAATCTATGAATTTAGCAGCAGCTGCATATCCTAAGAGATCTCCATCTTCCTTTACTCGAGAATCAATCTGTGGTATGGGGATAGGAAACTTACCACTCTTGGGAAGTTTTACTTCGGGTGTGTCTTCAGGTCGTGGCGTAATGTAGTCTTTTGCATTATGAACTTCTTCCTCCAACTCCGAACTGCATTCCTCTAGTATCTGAGAGTGGCTCCTCCTCTATGGTGGCTGTCGGGTCTGTGATGAGCTTGGCTGGATGCCCCTAGCCGGTGACATCATAATACCTGCAATGTCGTGACGCTCAAATCTGCTCAAAATGTCACCTATAGGTTCCTCCTCAGACAGAACCCACTTAGTGGAATCTCCTGGGCGTGCAATGGCTTCGAACTCTGGGAATCACAGCACTCTGTAACGGGGTGAACTCTGGATAGGGGACTCTTAACAGGTTACTCTGTAGCTCTCGGGTTTCTGCAAATGTAACCCCCTCGAATGAACAATTTCTGCTTTTATGCCGAATGCAACAATCCCGGATGCAACGGTCATCTTGATTGAACCCGTCGGTCGTAATAATTACATGGGCAAGACCTCACCCGTCATCCGATCCTCCATAAATGATGAAATCCGGTCATGTTTCCCCCAAAACGTGTGTGTACAGGCTCTGATCTCGTCGAAGATTTGCCAAATCTGGAAACTTAATTATGCTGCTGCCAAATCTACGGTAAGGTATACCGGTCATTTCTTCATTAACTTCTTGTCAGAAGGCGACTTGACTGGCCCTCTGTCGGTTGCAAAAACTGGATACGTGGCATGAGGAAACATCGCATTGCTGCGCTGAAACACCGCATCACCTATGCAAACAAACAAATGGTTTTTTTTTTTTTTCCCGCAAGCCATTTAGTGACTTGCACAAAATGAACCAACCTTATGCGATTCCTGATACTTATAATACTTGCCGGTGTATACTAGTTCCTGGTGCGATGCCTCCTTTCAACTACACTGGACATCTGCACCACCATAAACTGGCTAAGCTAGGGCTGAGAGGTGGGGTGGATATCGCTATAGAGCTTAAGCCTACTACCATTAGTCCATGTGGGAAGAAGCTCCCCGTTCAGCTGGCTGAGATGAATGGCACCTCCCTCTGTAACTTGCTGTATCTGATATGGCCCCAGCCAATGCGTCTTGAACTTCCCTGGAAACTTAATGAATTTACTGTCATAGAGGAGTACTAGGTCTCCAGTCTGGAAAGTCTTACTCTTAATATGTCTGTCATGCCAAGCTTTTTCTTGTTCCTTCTGCACTTTCTGTAGGAATCCGGCGATGAATCTGTCTTCCTCTAGGGCAAGCAGCTGTGCTAGCCTTTCCTCCACTGTGTCTGTATCAGTAATCCCGGTGATCTGAGCGATTCTTAAACTGGGCAGAATATACTCCATAGGAATAACAGCCTCCTGTCCATACACCAAGATGAAAGGTGTGTGTCCTGTAAGTTTCTTGCATGTGGTCCTATACGCCCATAATACAGCGTTAACTCTAAGGTCCCAATCGTTCCTTTGACTGTTGCAAATCTTAGTAAGAGCATTTTCTAAAATCTTATTAAAGGCCTCCACCGTACCATTAGCCTGTGGGTGGTAGGGAGTTCTCTTATGGTGCCGAATCTGGAATTCTTCTATCAAGGCCTCAATGGTGTGGTTTAAGAAATGTGTTCCTTGATCGCTCATCAAAATTACGGGGCAGCCAAATCTACTGATGATGTTCTCAAAAAGGAACTGTGCGGCTGTAGCAGCATCGTAATTTCTTACTGCTTTGGCCTCTGCCCATCTGGTGAGGTACTCTGTTCCAGTGATAATATATCTTGCGCCAGTGCATTTTCCTGGTGGGTTGATAGGACCCACAAAGTCTATAGCCCACTTGTCAAATGTGCGTAGCGTAACCTGCGGTCACAGCGGCATTTCATCGCGTCGCGAGGGTTTTCCTACCCTCTGGTAGATATTGCAACATCTGCAGAAGTCCTTGGTGTCCTTATGCAAAGTAGGCCACCATAATCTCGCATCTAGGATTTTTTGCGTAGTCAGCTTTCCTGCGAAATGACCTCCTACTGTCCCTGAATGTGCCTCTCTAATAATAGCGTCTTTTCCATGCGGCATCACACATCTGCGCAAAACTTGATCTAGTCCTAACTTGTATAGGTGTCTTGCGATCAGGGTGAAGTCTGCTGCTTTAACAACCAACTGCTTCTTTTGCTTCTTAGTGAACTCATCAGGCACTAATCGTGTAGTTAGAAAGTGAATGATATCAGCATAGTAGTCATCCACAATCTGGATAGAAAACAACGGCATCTCCGGTAAATTGTCGTCTAGGTTACTTGGCTCTTCTCTTGAGTCTATCCGCGATAGATGATCAGGTCCAGCGTTCAATCTTCCTGGTTTAATGATGATTTCAAAATCATACTCTTGAAAGAGGAGTAACCATCTGGAGATTCTCCCCCCTAACACTGGCTTATTGACCAGATACTTCAATGCGGAATGGTCAGTAAACATCTTGAATGAGGCACCCAATAGGTAGTGCTTAAACTTCTGCAGCACATACACCATAGCTAAGCCTTCTCTCTCTGTCATGGTGTAGTTCTTTTCTGCTTTCGATAGCTTTCTACTGGAGTATGCGATAGGGTGATCAATATCCCCTTCTCCCGGTTGCGTTAAGACAACTGCTAGTGTGATGACAGATGCAT
>LPNX010037928.1:0-11235 GCA_001517045.1 Pseudotsuga menziesii | reverse complement strand
TACTCTAGAAAATATAGCGGGTGCATTCTTAAGACCAAAGGGCATTACCGTATACTGGAATGAGCCCCATTCTGTTGCAAAGGTGGTCTTGGATCGATCTTTTGGGTGTATTCTGATCTGGTGGTAGCCTGAAAAGCCATCGGTGAAGGAGTAGACCTCTTTTCCTCCCACGTTGTCTAATACCTCATCAGTAAATGGTGTCGGGAATGGATCGTGAAGCGATGCATCGTTGAGCTTGCGCAGATCGACACAGATCCTGATGTCTCCTTTGGTTTTCTTCTCTTGTACGACCATGGGGCTAACCCATTCACTTTCTTCTACAGGCTCAATGATGCCTGCTTCTAGCATCTTATCGATCTCATCCTTTACTTTTTCTTTATACCGCGGATTTAGTCTATATGGGCACTGCTTGACTGGTCTAGCATCCTCCTTCAACGGTATCCTCATGACTCCCAGGTCTCTAACTATTCTCTTCATCTCCGTGAACTTGGTGGGAAATAGGTCCTGATAGTCATGTAGCAAGTCTGCAATCTGTCTGACTGTTTCATCGTTCCAATAGTCTCCAATAGAAGCAAATTTAGGTTCTGTATCTGTGCCAATATTGATCTTTTTAATCTTAATGGGATCTGTGATTGCTGGAATTTCTAACTGTGGTCCCTTAACATCGCGAGTGCCTTCTGACTCCGAAATGTTGGTGTCGCGAGGATCCTCATCCTCTTCTGGTTCAAATGCAAAATTATAACACTCTAACGCCTCTTTTAGCTCGATAGCCCACTCAGGTTGAGCTGATACTGATATGGTACAATATTCACATATCTTACTCTTTATTACTTGTAGGGCCTGATCAACCTTTGGATACTCAAATTCAAAAGTGAAGGTGAGTAGGAAGCTGTCTATCATAAGCGGCCATGTTGTTGTTCCCTTGCACAGTTCAGTCTCTATATACCAATTCCTTGGAACTGTATCCAACGTATGAACGAATCGGTGAACCCATTCATCCTCGGGAATGTCCGACCAATTCTGTTCGCATGTTTGAATGTGTGATCTGGGGTCACTCTCTCCTGTGTATTTCTATTTGACATACTCTCTGTCGACATAAAATCTGATCGCCATGAATCTCTTAGTATCATCCCATGATGTGATGTTCTCTTTATGTGCATACCACCATCTTGCAGGTGTGGCTCGTACTGCAAGGTCCATCGCTGCGATCTGCTGCTCGTGAGGGATCTGTTGTTCAAACTACTCGAGAAATTCCTGGATATCTGTTAGACCATGAAAGGATGGAATTTCATTGATCTCTATGCCAATCCATCACAGTGACTTAGTCAAGTATGCGCACCTGCGCGTTGAGACTTCGTGAAGTCTGTTCTGCCAGTTTTCTAAACCAACATCTGAATCTGATGCGCATGAGCTATCGCATTGCCAACTGATATTCCCTTCTGCAGTTGGATTGATGTAGTCGCTCTGGTTTGCGGTCATATGATAGAGGCTCTCCATGTTATGTGCCTCCTCCTCTGCCCGGATAGGTTCAATATATCTAGGACCCTGAAAAGGATCCAACGGTGCGATGACCCGGATCTGCGCGTCCTCAAAGGTCATTTGTCTTCTCTTTAGGTCGATAACAGCCATGTTACCGATCACCCAATCAATGCCTAGTAATGCTGGATAGGGTATACTATCGCCAATGATTTCTATAACTTCAAAGTCCGCGAAGCTACGTACTCCGTCAATGTCAACTGGCACCTGCGGTAACCGACCCAGAGGTGACACACGCTGCTGATTAGCTAATTTCATATGGATAGGCGATCTGACTAACTTAGGGCTACCCATCTGTTCCCATGTCTGCTTAGTCAGAACATTCACGTCTGATCCTACATCTAGGATCACCTCATCCATTTCAAATTATCCAACCTGTGCTATGAGTCGCATCTCTCTTCCTATTCTTGTATGTCCCGTAATATTATGAATAGCACGCTGTGTACTGCTCACGGAAGAAGATGGCTAACACTGATCTATGATACGCTGAATTTCTGTGATAGCTTGCTCATTTCTTACAAGTTTTAGACAACTCCGCAGGAAGGAATGTACACTTCCTGTCATCTCGTCCTCATCGCATCTTCCTGATGTTGTAGCCTGCGACGTCTGTACAAGGCTATTGCCATAAGGTGCTTGCTGCGGTACGCCCCTAGACGGCAGTACCTATGATCCTGATTGCGTAGGGTCATCAAAGAAATCCTTAGCCTCCTGAAATGTCTGTTTGTTCTTCTACAGGTCGAGTGGTGTTGCTTTATTAGGAGCTCTGTGCACCCACTCCTGACCTGTGGTGTTTTCCGTTTCCTATGATTTCCCACTGGTAGAAACACCGCTATGAGTCACAATATTCACTCTTGGTTCTTGCTCTTCCTGCTCAGCAGTAATAAACTGGATGTTCTGGTGTACTGCTGGCTTATGTTCTCTGAGCTTAGATATCAAGGTAGGGCACTCCTCTATAGTATGATCATAAGATTTGCAGTAGTTACAAGTGGTAGTGGGGTTCTAACAGTCCCTAGCATAGTGTCCTACAACTCCGCAGTTGTAACAAGTAACTGGTCCGCGACCATGGCCAAAACCCTCTCCTCTGCCGGAGCCTTCTCCTCGTGCAAAGCCTCCTCCACAGCCTCATCCTCTGAATCCTCCTCCACGGCCTCCATAAGCCGGATCCTGCTGTGGTCCTACTACTGGACCCTATGTTTCTGACTGGACTCTGTACAAGTCTTGATTTGCTCTGACCATGAGATCATAGGCTCGGCAATCATGTACATCATGGCCTACAGACTTGCAGAAGATGCAGTATACGTTCTTAGGTGTCTGCACGTACTTCTGAAGTAGAGGGCACTGGTGAGGTAGATGTCCCCGCGTTTTGCATATCTCACACCACCGCCCGTGGGTCTGTGGTAAGGGGTTTGGAGCCCCTGTTGCTATATATTCTACAAAGACCAGACAATTATCTTTACTATGGCCTTGTGATTTACATTTTATGCACCATATGTCTTGCGCAACCTTTTTCCCTTTCTTAAGTTCATGCAATTGTAATGTGAGATTAGCCAACTGGTTTTGTAAAGTTGCCATGCCTGTACTGCTCTCAGCTAGAGGTGAAGCCTCTAGTTTCATTTCCATATCCAATGCGTCATCCTACATCTGGAGTTTTTGCTGCATTAACGGTAGTCTAATGTGAGGGAGCAGTGCTGCAATAAACCATTCCTTATGCTGCTCCGACGTGAACTCAAAACTGACTTGGTCGATAAGGGCTTTGAATTTCTGATCAAAGTCCCACACCGACTCTGTAGGTAACTTCTTGATGTCTTTGAGTTCTGTAATGCACTGTGACTCAGACTTAGGTTTCTTAAACTCTTTAATCATGGGGGTCTTGACCTGGGAAAGTGTCCTGGGTACTATGGTATACTTAATATACCATGTTAAGGCTCGATCTCTTAGTGTGGTGACCAACTGTAGAAGTTTAAGGTTATCGTCGTTGATTGTTTTAATGGTCCACATGGCTTTGTAGAGAAACCAATGCTGCTCTGGGTCTTCTACCCCTATTCCCTTAAATATAGGTAGCTTCATATCATCCCCCATTCTATTTCTACGTGGTGGATGTTGATTTACTGTGTTACTACCACTCGGCGGTGTAGGTGGAGGTGATGTAGCGGTGGTAGGTACTGTCTATGAGCTACTGGATGGAGTTCCTACGGGATTGTTCTGAGTCCCAGTCTGTTTCTATGGGGTGTAAGGGTGGTAAGGGATACCCCCCTCTGTTCCTTCTGTGGTACTATGACTCTGCTGTCTAGTACTAGCTGAACTGTCTTCAAATATTGGAGAGCTGAAATCTAGTTTATACTTCTTTCCACTACATGTTCATCCAATGTCATCAAAATCACTTTCAAACTATTGTGACATTACTATTTCTACTTATTCATCTGAAACTAGATCCATTGTTACTTTTTCATGTAATAGCATCGTAATGGACAAGTTTAAAGATCTTAGGTACTTACCACGATATCCTTTGAAGAAATAGCACTTAGCCTCGCTGAAGCTTTTTGTCTGGTCAACTGCAAACTTTGTGACGAATCCTTCTAGCACGCTCGCAAGCTATAAGTCTACTGCCCTCGTGATAGGATTATCCAGGTTCCTCACGGTCTGAATCAGCTCTGGTGTCCAAACAATGTCTCTCTTCTTTTTGAATATGCTTGTATCAGTTAACTTTGATAACCAGTCGTAAAGCTCGTTCCCAAAGGTCGTAAAAAATATCGCATGCAGGTCTGTAATGATATGTTTCTATAACCAGACCTTTGTACTTAGTTTAGGACTCTTGTTCTCTCGTTTAGCAAATTCTTTCTGGTTAGGCCAAACCCACTCATTGAGTTCATCTCTCGTAGGAAGCCACCCGAACATCAGCTCCCATTTGTTCAAAGTCGGCAACGGAACCATTTGTTGGTTATCATGGGCAGACCTGGGTTTACTAAATTTAACCAAAAACACCCCTAGCTCACTGGCCCTTTCAGTGACAGACCGCGAAGTGGCCTGAAGTCTCACCTGAAGTGATTCTGAAGGGTTGGACAAGGACTCAAGCATATTGGACTAGGTTCTGTGGCATCCTACTTGCGACTAACAACTCTGCTAGTCGCAGGGCCTCTTTCTCTGCACGTCGCATGACCCTCTACTCGCGTCGCATGATATCAGTGTCTCACAGCCCTTCTCACTGCAAGATCTCTCTCTCTATCCAGTGCACAATCCCTGCCTACGTCACGCAACTTCCACCAACTCGCAGTGACCCCAGCCTTACCGCATCACTGCGCACCAGGCGACACGTAACTTCCTCCCAACACTAAGTCCCTAACCTTTGGTATCACGCACCGCAGATCCTCTCCCAGTGCGGCATCGCCTCCCTGTGATACCCCAACCCCACATCTCAATGCACTTAGTGTTGTTCGTGTCGACTTGCAAGACTCAACATAACAGGCTATTCAACACCGTGACTAGTGATTGTTTCAAGCAAAGTATAAATGAACCCACATACAACATATCAATGGTTTCAACTTATGTCTATCCTTTTATATTATTGCAAACTGAACAATGCATACATACATTAAACTGTAATAAGGCTGATAAAATAACTGACAGATGCATCAAATAAACACAACACAGAAAGAAATCACATAACGCATGATTTTAACATGGTTCACCTCCAGGATGGAAGTTACGTCCACAGAATTGTGTTTCTATTATAGCTTAGGGAAGGTAAACATAGTTCTCCTGCACCGCATATGTAGCTTAATATCTTCTCTCTTATATCTCTTTTCTACCTCTATATTGCACCTCTTACAATATACTCTTCCCTCTCTGTCGATCCCTGCGGATCATTACATGAATGCTCTATGAGCCAGCTACTGGTTACAGTAAGATACTACAGCTAATAGCAGAACCAGATCTTGGCTTCTACAACTGTCTAATACTATACAAAACAACTACAATAGATGAATCAACTAGCCGCCTCTCTAACCAACCCTTTTACAGTACAAAATATATCCCTTTATAGGCGGCCCGAAGGTCTCGCCATTACAACACTGTGGGCCTGTCCCAACAGTAACCCAAACCCTAACTAGTGATAGTCGATGTATCTGTACTTTGAAGTAGCCGCTATCCGTCACACCACAGCTCTCTGCGGTCTTCCATGCTTCCCGACGCTGATCATGGGTACTATGCACCACTTCCCTTCACCACAGCTTCCTGCAGTCTTCCATGCTTCCCAGTGCTGACCATGGGTACTGGCGCTGCTTCCCTTCTATGCGTCGTCTTCAATGCCTCAACCTCATTGCTCCTTTTCCTTTATGAGGGTATTTGAACCCTCCTGTCTTGCGCCGCTGCCTTCAATGCAGTGGGTGAGCTCTCTCTTCTTAGCCGCTCACGTACCATTGCCTTCCTTGACTTCTCTTCCTTCTACGTCATGGGTTCCAGCTCTGCTTTGTAGCTGGAAACTTGCTATAGTATCATAGCTCTACCTCTTATATCTCCTCCAAAACTATCTATCCGTCAAAATAACAGCTTCTTCTATAGCTGCGGGACCCTACTCCAACATGGGGCTCATTCCAGTATACGGTAATTCCCTTTGGTATTAAAAATGCACCAGCTATTTCTAGAGTAGTAGTTGCTGTCTTTAAGGAATACATCCATAAATTCTTAGAAGTCTATTTTGATGATTGGATTGTATTTGGATTAATCAAAAAGCATATAAGAGATTTAACGCTCATGTTAGAGAAATGTAGGCAATATCATATTTCTCTTAACTTGAAGAAATGTATATTCTGTGCACCATTTGGTATTTTGTTGCATCATATTGTTTGCAGACAAGGCTTGATGGTAGATCTTGCAAAGATTTCCATCATTGTAAATCTTCCAGCACCCAACTCGGTCAAGCAATTGAGGATAGTGCTTGGTCATACAGGGTATTATAAAAATTCATCAAAGGCTATGCAAAGATTACAGCACCTATGGAAAAGTTGTTAAAGAAAGAAGTGAAATTCCTATGGAATGAGGAATGCCAGCAAAGTTTAGACACTCTTAAAGAGAAGATGGTTACTGCACCCATCTTAGAATTTCTAGATTGGAACAAACCATTTCATGTACATGTGGATGCATCTAGCATCGCACTGGGGATTGTCTTAACACAGCCAGGAGAAGGGGGTATCGATCACCCTATCACGTACTCAAGCATAAAGTTATCTACCGTAGAAAAGAACTACACCACTACAGAAAGAGAAGGATTAGCTATGGTGTATGCTCTACAAAAGTTCAGGCACTACCTGTTGGGTGCCCCATTCAATATGTTCACTGACCATTCCGATTTAAAGTATTTGGTCAATAAGCCAAAGTTAGGGGGAAGGATCTGCAGATGGTTACTCCTATTTCAGGAGTATGATTTTGAAATTATTGTAAAACCAGGGAGATTAAATGTAGGACCTAATCATCTGTCGTGGATAGACTTAGGAGAAGAACCAAGTAATTTAGAGGATAATTTGCCAGATGCACAATTGTTTTCTATCCAGATCACAGATGAGTATTACACAGATATTATTCACTTTCTCACTACAGGGTGGGCACCAATTGATTTTACTAAGCAGCAAAAGAAATAGTTAGTTGTTAAAGTAGCAGATTTCACTTTGATCGCAGAACAATTATACAAGTTAGGTCTAGATGAAGTCCTGCACAGATGCATTATGCCGCACAAGAAAGAGGGCATTATCAGAGAAGCACATTCATATACCGCAGGAGGTCATTTCACAGGAAAGCTGACTGCTCAGAAAATTCTAGTTGTAGGATTATGGTGGCCTACTTTGCATAAAGACACTAAGGAGTTTTGCAGACGTTGTGATATCTGCCAGAAGGTAGGAAAACCTTATAGGAGAGATGAAATGTTGCTGTGAACAAAGATTACACTGTGGGCATTTGACAAGTGGGCTATAGATTTCGTGGGTCATATCAACCCACCAGGGAAATGAACTGGTGCGAGATACATCATCACAGGAACATAATACCTCACCAGGTGGGTAGAGACCAAAGCAGTAAGGATTATGATGCTGCTACAGCTGTACAGTTCATTTTTGAAAACATCATAAGTAGATTTGGATGTCTAGCAATTTTGACGAGTGATCAAGGAACACACTTTCTGAATCGCACTATCGAGGCCTTAACGAAGGAATTTCAAATACAACATCATAAGAGCACTCCCTACCACCCACAAGCTAATGGTATGGTGGAGGATTTTAACAAGATTCTAGAAAATGCTCTTACTAATATTTGTAACAACCAAAGAGATGATTGGGACCTCAGGGCTAATGTTGTATTATGGGCTTATAGGACTACATGCAAGAAACTTACAGGACACACACCTTTCAGCTTGGTGTATGGACAAGAGGATGTTATGCCTATGGAATCTATTATTCCCAGTTTAATAATTGCTCAAATTATTGAGATGGATGATACAGATACGATGAATGAAAGATTAGCACAGCTGCTTGCCTTAGAAGAAGACAGATTCATCACAGGATTTCATCAAAAAGTGCAGAAGGCACAAGAAAAAGCTTGGCATGACAGGCACATCAAGAGCAATATTTTTCAGACAGGAGACCTAGTGCTCCTTTATGATATCAAGTTTGTTAAGTTTCTAGGGAAGTTCAAGACACATTGGTTGGGGCCTTATCAGATTCAGCAAGTCATAGAAGGAGGTGCCGTTCAGCTCAGTAAACTAAACGGGGAACTTGTTCCTACTTTGATTAATGGCAATAGGCTTAAGCTTTATAGTGATAGCTACTCCACCTCCCAACCCTAACTCAGAGAACTAAGTGGTGCAGATGTCCAGTGTAGTTGAAAGGATGCATCACACCCATAACTAGTCTACACCAGCTGAAAAAGTTCTAAGTAGGAGGAATCACAGCAGGAAAGTTTATTTTGTGCAATTCATCCGATGATTGTGGATTTTTTGAACGTTGTGGAGTTTCACGCCAACTTTTTGGTCCAGGACGATGTGGTGTGACATCGCAGCGAGGCGATGTTCCCCATGCTACGAAGAAAATTTTGAAAGGGAAAGAAAGCCAGTCACTTCGCCTTCTGACAAGCAATTAATGTAGATATGACAGGTATACATTGCCCTAGATTTGGAAACAGTACAATGATTGTCCTGGATTTGGTAAATCTTGGTCGAGACCTCTGCTTGCGTACAATTTTCGAGGGAAATCTGAACAGGTTTTCAGCAATTAATGAGGAGCAGGGCATGGGGTGTTGTCTTGTCCATGCAATAAATGACGCCAATGGGTCCAACCTAAGTGACTGTTACTTCAGAGATTATTGCCTTCATTACAAAGACATAGATCATTCAAACAGAAGGGTTACTTTTGCAATTTTTGAGAGTTATAGAGTAATTTGTAGAGTTTTCCCTGTGCAGAGATAATCCAGTTACAGAGTGCTAGTTTCCCCATTTTCACAGCCATTTCCAGTCCAGAGTATTGCACCAGGTGGTTTATGTCTGAGAAGGAACCTTTAGAAGACGTCATGCGATGATTCAAGCATGGTGGACTTGAGTCTGCTATGACGACACAGCCCAAGATTGTGAAATTAGGTGCAACATAGGTCAGGAAGATGCCAAGGATGAAGAGTCAAGCTCAGGTAGTAGAAGAGTCTAGATCAGAGCAGGAAGAAGAAATTCATGTGGAAATAGTATACATTTCTCCATGAGTCGAGGATGCACTAGAGGTAGTCATTCCCAAGGGTGCTAAGTTTCCTATTTCGCTACCGCCGATTGATCCTCGCGTAAAGGAAGATGGACAACTATTAGGATATGTCCCTGCTCTCAAATTTACAGACTATAACCTTGGAGATAGTAAGACATATCCTCAGTTTCAGCCAGATCAGTATCTTATGGTTCAGACGAACCTGAGGACCGGTGAAGATGAGTTTGTTCCTATGGAACATGTCCAGATTCTTGAGTAGTCAGGCTTGCTCAATTTGTTGAAAATACCACATTTCGGATGAGGCGCAGAGGTTAATGCTGTGGTGCATGTGCTAATTTCTTGTGTACATGGAGGTTACCTCTGGCTGGGTAACATGGTTGATCTGAATGTCGATTCGATATACCACATCACTGGGCTGTCCAAAAGCGGTAAGGACCCTCAGACACATATATCAGGGAAGAGCAAGGATACTAAGCTACCAACGCTTCTAGTTAACAAGTATAAGCTACAGAGAGGAGGTCGGGCTTATGACCTCACCACCTTAGCAGATGATACACTCATATTTATAGCCAGTCTGCTTGCAGGCAGACTGTTAACTAAATTTCGCCTGAAAGAAGTCATAGGAGCAGTAATTCACCTTGTCGTGCAGGTTGCAGAAGGTGAACAATTTAATTGATGTTTGTTTTTATTAAATATGTTTCTTACATATTGTTTGGAATTTCAGGACGAGCCAAACCACCCCTTTCACTTCTCATGGCTACTTATATTATGTGCATTCGTCAGGTGGAGAGATCCTACCCATACCCATTTTCTTCAGGTATGAGGCGGAGAGTGCAGAGGCGCACGATATGAAAACTTATGGGAAAGCAACAGCCCAGCCAAGAAAAAGATCAATATGATAGTATTATATGAATTCTATAATCTGTTGAAGTGAGTCATCCAGGATACACAGCGGATCAACACAAAGGTTGTTGACATGTATCACAATCGGCTTGATTTCATTACGGACAGGCATACAATCTATCTGAGGCCAAAAGGGTTTAGAAAGGATGACTGGGCTATTGGATTGTTCAGGATGACAACGCAGGGTGTAGAAAATGTCATCAAAGACTTTGATTAAGAGTGGAAGAAGGCATTAGAATATGCCACATAAGGACTTGTACCACCAGATACCGCACCAATAGATCCATTATACAAAGGAAAAGATAAGGTGGGTTTCAAGAGGAAAGATGTAGTAGGAGTTCCACCAATGGCACAAAAGAAGAAAAAATTCAAAGCCTCAATGCCAACTATAGATACCGCACTAATAGAGGATGACTATGATCTCATCGTAGTGAGATTGAAGGAGGAGATGCGGGACTCATTTCAGGCGATGCAGACATCGCAGGACAAGCTGCAGAGCATGATAGATCAACAGCTTCTGGAGTTGAAAGCACTAACTAAGAAGACTACCATGATGTAGACTCAGCCAATCAAGGCAAAATCAGGAGAAATATCACAACCATCGATTTCCCGCGAGGAATTATTTGCAAAGGATCGCACCAATACAATGCTGATACCACCAGGGAGCATCCAATTCCCTGCTTCGATGATTGATGTGCAGATACAGGTTAGACAACATGTCGAGGTTAATCTAGCACAATTCCCCATCGATCAACTACAGATGATCCAGTAGCAAATACCTGCAGAGCTCAGGGATAGAGAGCTTGCAACTTATAAGCAGAACACTCAACTAATACAACAGAATGTAGAGCTCACCGCAGGATTTCAGAAAAAGGCGGAGGAGTAAAGACTATATGAAGAAAGAGAACAGGATCTAAGTCAGGTCCTGCAGAACATCGCATTGGATTTACCCCAGTGTAACGTAGAGTTTTCCTTACCTCTAACGCAGAAAGTACTGTTAGGTATAACTCCCGATTGATTCCCTATTTCAATGCAAAAGCCTATACTTATACAAATCTCCTGGCGGTTG
>LPNX010037915.1:0-20683 GCA_001517045.1 Pseudotsuga menziesii | reverse complement strand
GGAGATGTTACAGTTTTAGGAATAGACCAATGCCTTGTTTCGCTATGGAGTTCATAATTGTTTGTTCTAATCTTGTCTATATTAATTTTCCTCCATGATCTGCTTACTACCGAGAGATACTTCTGATCTTCCAAGTTAGGATTAATGACCTCCTTATAGTATCTTAATTTTCTCTTAATTGGTATTGTATATTTAGAAATCTACATTATCTTTCATATAACTTCTACATGATAGTAATGTGCAAATTCAGTATTTGTGAATAATATGGTGTGTCTTTTGTTTAAATATTTTCCATATAATAACCTAATATGGAATGAGATGTATTTAATTTATAAATTTAAAAATTTAGGTAATATAGATATTATTAAAATGTGAAAAATATTTATTAGTATTACAATATTTATCAATAAATTTTAGAATTTTAATAAGTTAAATTTTAAAATTTTAAATACAATAAGTTTCATTTCTAATACTGTAAATAAATTATATTTGAGAGATCGAGAGACCGAGATTGATAGATTTGGATAAAGAGTTCCAACAAAATAGCTTTAATGCAATGCTCCATTTGATTGGGTATAAATGTTTCATTCATAATATAACATTTGGGATGAAACAAACAATATGTCAACATAACATGGAGTCTCTTTTCCGGTAATGTATAAATATTGTTTGGTGTTTGAGTTTAAATAATTTGTATCGTGTTTGTTTTGTTGAGTTTAATGATGATGAAGATGATGATGGTGATTAACGTCTGTTGAAATCAACGTTAGTCTAATACTTGGTTTACTTTAAAATCTTGTTCTTATGCTAAAAAAAAATTCCAATAAGATTTCCAAGCTCACTATAGTTTTGGCGAGTTATGAGGTTATAAAGGTTTGTATTGTATCAAATACTATGAAACTCATATATAATGTGGGTATAAGGAACTCTAATAGAAAGTGACTTTCATCCTCAACGCTCATAAAATCACACAGATGGAAAACCCTTTCTGCCCAAGGAGTTTTAGGAATAGAGCAATGCCTTGTTTTGCTATGGAGTTCATGAGAGTTGATTCTAATCTTGGCTATATTAATTTTCTTTTGTGATCTACTTACTATCGAGTGATACTTTTGATCTTCCAAGTTAGGATTAATGACCTCCTTATGGTATCTTAATTTTCTCTTAACCGCTAAATTTTCCTCACACAACATTTTCTCTTTAAACTTAGAAGCAATAATATTTTTGATGTTATCGATGTTCTGCAAAATGTCATTTTCATCAATTCCCCAATGGTTTAACCAAGCCATAGTATCTTTAGACCAACACTGCTTGAGGCATAGTGAGTTTTGACTTGAGTTTAAAGCAATTTTAGGAAGTCTCTCGTTTCCAATGTTATTTATCTTATGCTTGCACATCAGGTACTTAGTCATAGCAATGCTCTTGATGGGGGAAAGACCCACTTCTATGAGGAGAATAATATTATGCATGTTGCTTTTAATTTTGAGGTTATAAGTTATAAAACGCTTCTAGATTTGCTCAATCTTCTTTCAAGATTTTCTAGAAATGTTGCACCCCCATACTTCACAATCATACAAGATCAGGGATGACAAGAGTTTCAAAGAAGAACTTATTTTTATCCCATATGACCAGATTGATTGATTTACTGATATTTTGAAGACCAAAATAAGCTTTCCATCCTCCAATTTTTAAAGAAAAAAATAAATGTTTGTTGAATTTAAATGATGTGTATCGGTATTTGTTTTCATTATATATGATTAGGGTTATGAGTTACTACACCCTCTACCTATTGGAATGGTTCAATGTTGATGTGGTCGAATTAATTAATGATTTTTTTAATGTCTTTTTTTACATGATTTTATCATTATGGAAAAGAAAATATATAAAAATATTTTTCAAACCAATTTATAAAATTATATGTTTCTTATTTATGTATTTTTTAAGAATTATTTTATATTATAGTGGATGTTACTATTTTGTAATGATTTATTTCTTCTATGTTTTTTATTTTATATATTACAAAGAGATTCTTAAAAGGTAAAGATATAATTTATTCATTCTATGTTTTTTATTTATATAATACAATGAGATTCTTAAAAGGTAAAGATGAATAAAAATGGGTAAATTATATGGAACATCCATTTGTTTTTTATTTTATAGGTTAAAATGATATTATTAAAAAGGTGAAGATGAATAAACGTGGGCAAATTATAAGGGACATCCATTTCTAGGGATATTTTACTTCTCATTGGTATCTAGTCTTAGAATGTCATTTCAAAGCATATAGTATATGCATATAAATGACTAGATTTCTATATTTTTACATTAAAATACACAAAATATTATACATGTAGCAGAAACATATACTATTAAATATAATCTATAATGATATTATTAAAAGGTAAAGATGAATAAACGTGGGTAAATTATAAGGGACATCCATTTCTAGAGATATGTTACTTCTCATTGGTATCTAGTCTTAGAGTGTCATTTCAAAGCATAGAACAAGAGAACAAGAGACTACAATGCAGATACAGAGCTTCAACGATAAGGAAACAACGATTTACAAGGCGCATTAAACCCATAGGGTTTATGAGTTGACATGCAGAATGATCGACAGCGGGAGTACATGAACCATCACATGAGCGTTTAATGCCACTTGGTGTATGATTTTCCACCCAAATTATATAGTTCCAATACCATCCCTTTTGATTGCTCGATGCCATTACATTTTATGTTATGGTTGTATTTTGTTTTATAAGAATAAGGTAAGTTTTGTTTCCTTTTGTTGAACGCTAAGTCCCTTGCTTGGGACTGGTTATATATACTTAGCTTATGATTTTTGTGATAGCTAGGTTGTGTTAATCCTTCTTTAGCCAACACCTGCACAAAATATACATAAGGTCTATGTTAGCCATAAACACTAAGTCAGACTTGTAACCCATTTTCCCTAGCATCTAAGTAGGGTCAAATGGCATGCTGCAAAGAAGAATATAACGAGCAAGAAAAACAACTTTAACCGACAGAAAATAAAAGTGACATTCTTCCATAAACTTGATGACAATTAAAGTAGTGTCGTCATAATAATAAGTCATAGCATAATATCATCATAAAGAGTCATTTATGTTAAATGTATAAAAGACTAAGCATCTCTTAAATATCATATGAATTTAGTTATCCTTTTTGTTTGTAGTTAGACCTAAGTCACATTTTAATTTTTGTCGTAACTGTGTCCTCTATGTTAAATGTAAATTTAAACGTTGTAAGGACTCTTTTATCCTTATAATTACGGTTATATCGTTATTTTTTTTTATGAAATTTGGAGATGTTACAGTTTTAGGAATAGACCAATGCTTTGTTTCGCTATGGAGTTCATAAGTGTTTGTTGTAATCTTGTCTATATTAATTTTCCTCCATGATCTACTAACTACCGAGAGATACTTCTGATCTTCCAAGTTAGGATTAATGACCTCCTTATAGTATCTTAATTTTCTCTTAATTGGTATTGTATATTTAGAAATCTACGTTATCTTTTATATAACTTATACATGATAGTAATGTGCAAATTCAGTATTTGTGAATAATATGGTGTGTCGTTTGTTTAAATATTTTCCATATAATAACCTAATGTGGAATGAGATGTATTTAATTTATAAATTTAAAAATTTAAGTAATATAGATATTATTAAAATGTGAAAAATATTTATTAGTATTACAATATTTATCAATAAATTTTAGAATTTTAATAAGTTAAATTTTAAAATTTTAAATACAATAAGTTTCATTTCTAATACTGGAAATAAATTATATTTGAGAGATCGAGAGACCGAGATTGATAGATTTGGATAAAGAGTTCCAACAAAATAGTTTCAATGCAATGCTCCATTTGATTGGATATAAATGTTTCATCCATACTATAACATTTGGGATGAAACAAACAATATGTGGACATAACATGGAGTCTCTTTCCCGGTAATGTATAAATATTGTTTGGTGTTTGAGTTTAAATAATATGTATTAGTGTTTGTTGAGTTTAATGATGATGAAGATGATGATGGTGATTAACGTCTGTTGAAATCAACATTGGTCTAATACTTGGTTTACTTTAAAATCTTGTTCTTATGCTCAAAAAAAATTCCAAGAAGATTTCCAAGCTCACTATACTTTTGGCGAGTTAGGAGGCTATAAAGGTTTGTATTGTATCAAATACGATGAAACTCATATATAATGTGGGTATAAGGAACTCTAATAGAAAGTGACTTTCATCCTCAATGCTCATAAAATCACACAAATGGAAAACCCTTTCTGCCCAAGGAGTTTTAGGAATAGAGCAATGCCTTGTTTTGCTATGGAGTTCATGAGAGTTGATTCTAATCTTGGCTATATTAATTTTATTCTGGGATCTACTTACTATTGAGTGATACTTCTGATCTTCCAAGTTAGGATTAATGACCTCCTTATGGTATCTTAATTTTCTCTTAACCGCTAAATTTTCCTCACACCACAATTTCTATTTAAACTTAGAAGCAATAATATTTTTGATGTTATTGATGTTCTGCAAAATGTCATTTTCATTAATTCCCCAATGGTTTAACCAAGCCATAGTATCTTTACACCAACACCGCTTGAGGCATAGTGAGTTTTGACTTGAGTTTAAAGCAATTTTAGGAAGTCTCTCGTTTCCAATGTTATTTATCTTATGCTTGCACATCAGGTACTTAGTCATAGCAATGCTCTCGATGGGGGAAAGACCCACTTCTATGAGGAGAATAATATTATGCATGTTGCTTTTAATTTTGAGGTTATAAGTTATAAAACGCTTCTAGATTTGCTCAATCTTCTTTCAAGATTTTCTAGAAATGTTGCACCCCCATACTTCACAATCATATAAGATAACAGGGATGACAAGAGTTTCAAAGAAGAACTTATTTTTATCCCATATGACCAAATTGATTGATTTATAGATATTTTGAAGACCAAAATAAGCTTTCCATCCTCCAAATTTTTTCAAGAAAAAAATAAATGTTTGTTGAATTTAAATGATGTGTATGAGTGTTTGTTTTCATTATATGTGATTAGGGTTATGAGTTACTACACCCTCTACCTATTGGAATGGTTCAATGTTGATGTGGTCGAATTAATTAATGAATTTTTTTAATGTCTTTTTTTTACATGATTTTATCATTATGGAAAAGAAAATGTATAAAAATATTTTTCAAACCAATGTATAAAATTATATGTTTCTTATTTATGTATTTTTTAAGAATTATTTTATATTATAGTGGATGTTACTATTTTGTAATGATTTATTTCTTCTATGTTTTTTATTTTATATATTACAATGAGATTCTTAAAAGGTAAATTTTTTTTTTATATTTTTTATTTATATATTACAATGAGATTTTTTATTTTATATATTACAATGAGATTCTTAAAAGGTAAATTTTTTTTTTATATTTTTTATTTATATATTACAATGAGATTCTTAAAAAGTAAAGATGAATAAAAATGGGTAAATTATATGAAACATCCATTTGTTTTTTATTTTATAGGTTAAACTGCTATTATTAAAAAGGTAAAGATGAATAAACGTGGGCAAATTATAAGGGACATCAATTTCTAGGGATATTTTACTTCTCATTGGTATCTAGTCTTAGAATGTCATTTCAAAGCATATTTATATGCATATAAATGACTAGATTTCTATATTTTTACATTAAAATACACAAAATATTATACATGTAGCAGAAACATATACTATTAAAATATAATCTATAATGATATTATTAAAAGGTAAAGATGAATAAACGTGGGTAAATTATAAGGGACATCCATTTCTAGAGATATGTTACTTCTCATTGGTATCTAGTCTTAGAGTGTCATTTCAAAGCATATAGTATATGCATATAAATGACTAGATTTCTATTTTTTTACATTAAAATACACCAAAATATTATACATATAAAAGATATACTATTAAAATATAATATTTTTTTATATGTATTAAGTGCACACCCTTACTAATTTTACATGTCAGGTCCTTTATTAGTTCATGGCCTTAGTAATTTTACATGTCAGGTATTTTATCATCTCCTTCCAAAGTTCTTCCCTAAGGCCATGTATTATTGTGATTGATATTGTGATCGATTTGCTTTGATTTTCTTTAACTAGATATTAGTTTACTTTTGATTTTCATTTTTTTTTGCATTCTCTAATGTTGAACATAAGAAAACTAAAATAAATTATTTTCATTTTGTTTATTTCACAATTTATCTCAATGGTTATTGGCCAAAAACTTGGATGTTTTATTGTCGGGCTTCTGCTTGATGAAGATGAAGAGTACATATCCAGAGTTAGACCGGTTGTGGAGTCTATATACATATGAAAGATTTGTAGACATAATGATATCATTAATGATATCATTTATTAGAGTCCACCACAAATTTTGTGAAGCATCGACGACTTCAGCATCGCCAACCACCGCCTCTACTTCACCTCTGAAACCTTTGTCAAGAGGAAATGATTGAAACATCGTCTGTACTTCACTACGGCCAACAACTACCTCTACTTCACCACCAACTCTATGTACTTCTTCAAATATTCTTGACTTCTCTTCAGGAGTTTTTGAATTGTTCATGAGTTTGATGTAGCTTTCCCTGTGCTATTTTGCTATCTTCGGGCTTGTTTCTCCTACTTTCGAAGTCCTCAATCCTTAGTCCTCATAACTTTGAAGGAGTTTTTCCTTGGTCAGTTTGTGGTCAATATTATTTGGAAACCTGTACAAACAAGTATCAAAGGTAAGCAATTGTTCTTCTCCATTTTCACAATAATGATAGTACATAAATACAGTTCAGAAATTTCAGTTATCATCTTTATAAGAGTGGGAATGCCCACTAATAATGAAGAGTCAATACATATGCATCTGGCCCAATATGGAGACAGGATTACACACACTAGCACTTTCCTATAGGGCCATCATAAAACAAAATATTCAGAGTTGAATGGAACGTTTCTGAGAGCCATGACTACTATTGGTGCAGACAGAAACGTATTACTGGAAATTACATCAGACTTGATTGGAAAGGATCTAATTCTTGTGGGTGCTATACCTATAGAAGACAAACCGTAGAAAAGGGTTGCTAAGTGTATAGACAAGATTGTACAATCATGTCTAAAGATTTGGGTGTTGACTTGGTGATAAGATGGAGACTACAATGCATGCAGCCTTCTTTTGCAAGGCATGAAACAAATTTGTCTGACTCTAAAGAGCATAGAGGAATTTGGTAACCCAAGATACCTGCACCCAGGTTACAAAGGAAATTTTTTTATTACAAATTATAAATTCTTACCAGACAATAGTCTAGATATAACTCACGATCCTGCTTTTGCTTCTCTCATCGAGGGAAAGCTTTGGTATATGCCTTAGAGGATGACCTAATAATATTTTTTATTTTTTGCAGCTAGAAATACATTATGCATCTATAATATGTTGTCGATTTTCTCCTAAGCAAAAGCCTCGGTCACAAGGCTGGTGAAAGAAGGTACTAAAAAAACTATATTGGTTATCGACGATGGGGCTAATGATGTAGGCATGTTTTAGTAAACATATATTGGTTGAAGGTGTGGGTGTTTTGAAAATGTTGTTGGAATTAAATGCCAGGCCTAAATCGACACAAATCACTAAACTACTTCACTTTGACACTTGGATTATATATTGGCCCATGGTTCTCAACGAAGGACCGTGTTCATTTGCTGGAAACTGTCTCTAGGAACAATAAAAATAGACGCAGGGTTTACCAGTTGGAATGAGCCTTGGCATAAGAGGAACATGTCTCTGATAAATCTACAATAAAAATAGAGGTAGGGTTTACCAGTTGGAATGGGAAAGGCATAAGAGCATAGGTTCCAAATACATTGAGTAGTGTTTAAAATGGCTATTATGTTTTTTTTTTGCAGTATAGAAGACATATTTCAAGAATTCAATTTGTTGTAAATATTGAGAAAGTAGAAAATGAAGCTTACCTCGAATTATTGAAGCACTTGAAGCAAGTAGGTTTAGATCTGATATCATACTTCTGTTTAATTCGATGCTGTTTCATTTTCTTATGACTTGGATGTTGTTTCATTTGCTTGTGGGACTTATAACTCTACATATGGATCTGGAGCTAAAAGAGGAACCGAATGAAGGGAAACTAGGTCCTATTCATTTGACTTGGATGTTGGTTAATTTGCTTGTGGGACTTATAGCTCTACATATGAATCTGGAGCTAAAAGAGGAACCGAATGAAGGGAAACTAGGTTCTATTCATTTCATACCTACAAGTCCCCTTCTTCTCAAGCATGGATTTGGTGAATAACCAAAGCATAATAATGGTACCTTGCATTGAAGCTTTCCTCCTTTCTGCAGTTGAAAAAGGGTGAAATTTAATAGGAAATTATGAATTCTCCCACCACTTAATTATTTTATGCAATAAAGCTAGTAATAGATCCAATTACATAACCACAAAAAAAGAAAATTTGGAAACAGAGCGTGGTAGCCTTGAACCAAAAGTCTTGCAACCATGAGAGTTGTTTGAAGTCTTTCCATGAGTCTTCCACCATTTTCTTTATAAGCACCTTCTTGTAACCCAACATGCGTGGAAGAAATAACTTGGATTGCTGAATATGGACTCCCTACATCCCTATTACCTTACAATACTAGTAATAAACAGCCTTGTCGACGATGACAATATCATCTTGAAGAAGGTTCTGAAAAACCAGTCTACTGTTTTAGAAACCAATGATAGAAAAACTGAACAATGACATAATGGCACAAATAGAACATTACACAGAGTACATGCCATTATTTATAGATTCAAACCTGTGAAAATGCAGAATTGAAACATAAATTAATACATAGTCCACATTTTTTTCCTATACACAGTTTTGCACATAATTTCCACCCATTCTCTGCTACTCTCTAACCCATTCCTGCGGCTACTCTCTTACTCTACCTCACCTAAGAATGTGTGAAAAATGAAGACAGGTAAGTGCAGAATATTGGTAAGTGCGATGGAGGAACACATGAAATCTAGATGAACTACTCCCTTAGAAGGTTATACCATCTAACACTCCTTACATGTACAAATGTTAGCTCGTAATGAAATATAGATCAACTGCTCCGTCGAAAGGCTATACCATATAACACTCCATGTACAAATGTTAGCTCGTACATGTTTCTTCTCCAGCATGCATATTGTACAAATGTCTAATTTGTTCTTGTAATATATTGTCAAATATTTCATGTAATATATGAATCCATCCATGACCTAAGAATTAAGACATGGAATGACGATCTTTCCAATAAATAACTTCGGGAGAAGATAATAACTTTAGGAGTAGGTAACATTGGATTATGACAACCTAAATAGATAATGATTGCATAGCTCAGGTTGATGTTTACACATCGGTGGCTGATTGAACTATACTACTATCCAAATTATAATCGAAAATTGGTGGTCATTTTTATATGCAATGATATCCATTATTCCAAATTATAATCCAAAATTGGTGGTCATTTTTATATCTAATGATATCCATTATATTCCAAAACTGGTGGGAGTTAGTGCAATTTTTTATATTACGAGACAATGCGTGCTGCTACTAAAGAGGCATGCCAACAATTCGTAAGTGAGGAAGATCATGAAACTCGGTGTGACGATCTCATTTGTGTCACAAGAGAAAATTTCATTAATTGAGCTCCAATACCTATTTGATATGCAAAGGTAAAAGGCGACGTGTATTTAGGTAGATAATAGAATCCACTTATCTACATGTGAGTGTTTCTGCAATATTTTTGTCAAATAACTCAAGCTTATGCTTTCTCATTGTGAAAAGAAGAATTACTACTTTAACTCATGCCATGTGAATTAGGCTTGATGGACAATGTATTTTCCAAAAATAAATAAATTCAAGTCTCTACTCGTTCTGAATTCTGTGCCACATATGTAAGCTCCCGCATGCACATCCCTTCAGCTGCCGACGGTTCATCATCCGCGTCCATTCAGCGGCTCCTCAAAACTATCGATGGTGCATTTGGTTTGGCAACCGTTTTCTTGTTGGGAGATTTTGGAGTGGTGCATCACCTAGATTTGTGGAATTTTTGAAACATAGCCATCATAAGCTTGATGGAAGCTTGGCTATTTAAAACCCTTGTTGGTCCCCGAGCTCACTATCTCAATCCCCTTCAGTTTTACACCATCAAGAAAGAGGAAGCAGAGCCTGGAAGAACCGTACAGGAAGCTAAAGTTTTGTGGAACAGGGAAATCTTCTACAGCAAGACAGTAGCATCAATGGCTGGAGGTATGATCTATTCAGAATTTCTATTTCAATTCTGTTTCAGAGTTTTATTCTGCATTTGTTCAGAATCAAAATTTTCTAACAGTTGGTATCATATCCATTATCTCTGCCTTAGTGTTCTGTATGGAGTCGCCACTATAGGGTTTCCTCTGTGTGTATATCCTGCGATTCTTTTTGTGCCTGAAACTTAATATATATCTTGCGATTTCTAAAATGTCATGGATTTAAATGTTTACCTGGGATTCTAAGTAAGGGTAGATCTAACTTACAGTTTATGCCTACGGTTTTTTCAATAGACTTTTTTGATCTGCGTCTATGAAAGTATATGCACCTGCGATCTGAAGCAATGTTGGTAACGCATGATATCTGCCTTGATTTTGTTATACTACGCAATGTTTATTTTGTATACTACACAATGTTTTATGGGTATGTGTGGGATATTTCCTTTGGTTGGGTGAGCATGTATTAAACAATGTTCATTCTATAGTCTGCAAATGACTCCTTGATTGCTTGAGATCTGCCAAAGCTAGATATGCATTGATTATGTCTTGTTCATGTGAGTTGTTGCATACAATGGCCTTATTGTATCTAATTAATAGGGGTCTACATGCTAAATCTAAATTCAGGCATATGTTTTTTTTTCCTTTATAATAAAATGAGATATGATCTCATTTGCTTAAGTATTCTCTATGGACCGAAGTCAGAAATTTTAATAGTTACACATATATGCAAAATGGACTGTGTTATGGATTCTTCATCTAAATTATTATACTTAGTATCTGATTGTACGTTAAATCTAGTCTGCGATCTTTTGAAATGTCTTCCTGTCTAGTTTATCTCTGTGATTTGTCAATGTGTTGGATCAGAGATCAAAATGGACTGTGTTATGGATTTTTCATCTAATTTATTATACTATGCACTGTGATGTGGAATTGCAAGGTTGCATTGATGTTTTTGAGACTCTTATCGTTGAATATAATATTCTCTTTATTATTGTTAGAGTGCAATCTTCTCTTTTAGCTTCTCTCTGTGCAAAGGAAATGTGTTTGGGGATAAATGGATCATTTGGGAGTATGTGACTGTGTTTGGGACAAGGCAATGTAATTTTGGGCTAGGTTATGTTTTTGTGTTCATGGACAAACTATGCACATCCTTTAAGACATGCATTGGGCACATGTCTGACACCCTAGGGCTTCTATGGCTGGAGGTTCTGTCAGGTTCATTAGTCAGATTAGTCAATGAGACCAGAACCATGACATATTCCACTAATATCTTGTGGTAGCTTTATGTAAGACTGATTTGCATTTATAGTAATTATTCTGTTTTTGCTTCCAATTATTTGGTTTTTTTTCCACATTCTTGTAACCGTGATTTGGTTTTGAAAAATGTTTTAAATTTTGGAACTGATAGTGGAGTTTAGATTTCTTAGCTTTCCCTCATTTAGATCTGTTCATTTGAAGCTTGTTTTGTTACACTGAACATCAATAATGTCTAGTGATCCATATGATATTTAATTAGAGAATAGCCATAGCATCTCTAATTAATTAATATTATTATTTTTTTTATTTAGGATCACATAAAGAAAATTTAGACATTAATTGTAATTAATTATAAAAAATATAATAAATTTTATCCCACAGGAATTTTTATTATATTTATGTAATTAATTAGGATAAAATATTGAATTATTCATAACTTACCCAAAGGAATTATGAATTAATAGTTTTATCATAAAGAATATTTGAATATGCTTGAATTAAAAATTTAGCCCACAGGCAATTTTTATGTCATTAGATTCAATCTTAAAGCATGAATTTACATTGGTAAAAACGTGAAATTTTATTTGGTCTCTATTTTAACATAAGCATGTGATTTTTTTATTTTATACAGTTGTACAACCTGCAAATTTCTCTGAAATTCGTTGTGATATCCTTGAACTTAAAGGGAGATAACTATAAGGTCTGGAAGGAAAGAATTCTCCTTCATTTGGGATGGATGGACATAGATTATGCTATTAGGAAAAATGAACCACCAACACTCACCAATACCAGCACTGCAGCGGACATCATGCTTTATGAGCTATGGGAGCGATCTAATCATTTAAGCATGATGTTCATTAAGACTAAAATTTCAGCTGGTATTCGTGGTTCAGTTGATCAGTATTAAAGGGTCCGAGATTTGCTGAAAGCCATTGATGATCAATTCGTCACTTCAGACAAGGCACTAGCAAGCACCCTAATTATGAAGTTCTCATCCCTAAGGCTCACCAGTGTGAAAGGTGTGCGCGAACACATCATGCAAATGAGGGACACTGTGGCTCAATTGAAGAAACTCGAGCTTGAAATATCATAGTCTTTCCTGGTGCACTACATCCTGAACACCCTTCCGCACCAATATGTACCTTTCAAAATATCATACAACACACATAAGGATAAATGGTCCATAAATGAACTCATGACCATGTGTGTTCAAGAGGAAGAAAGAATAGTGACGGAACTGGGAGAAAGTGCAATGCTGGCAACGCATAGGAAGGGAAAATCTCAAGCCAATAAGAAAGGGAAAGGTAAAGTACCTCCCCAAACTGATATTAAGAAGGTTTCCAAGTGTTTCTTCTGTAAGAAGAAGGGACACATGAAGAAGGAATGCGAAAAATTTCAGAAATGGCTTGCAGACAAAGGTAATGCAATCTCGTTCTTTTGTTATGAATATAATATGGTTAATGTCAATATTATCACTTGGTCGATTGATTCTGGATCAACAATTCACATTTTGAATTCCTTGCAGGGTTTGCAAAACCTAAGGAAGCCAGTGGGAAGTGAGCAAAGCATCTTATCAGGAAACAAGATGGGCTCGCATGTGGAAGCTATTGGAACATGCTATTTGACTTTAAGCAGTGGTTTTGTTTTAGAATTAGAAAAGGTCTTTTATGTTCCAAGTCTTTCTAGAAACTTGGTTTCAGTTTCAAGACTTGTACATTTTGGATATTCCTTTTACTTTTCAGAAACATCCATCAGTTTATTTTATAAATCTGATTATGTTGGGAATGGTATTTTGTCTGATGATCTTTACTGCATTAATTTACAAAACAATGTCACTTATGATTCAATGCATGTTCACACTGGCACTAAAAGATGTGTTATTAATGAATATTCCTCTAAATTATGGCACCGAAGGTTAGGTCATATCTCCATAGAAAGAATTAAAAGATTCGTAAATGAAGGAGTACTTAATACTCTGGATTTCACTGATTTTGAGACTTGTGTGGATTGCATAAAAGGAAAGCAAACCAACAAGTCAAAGAAAGGTGCCAATAGGAGTTCATACATATTAGAGATCATACATACTGATATATGTAGTCCAGAGATGGACTCACATGGTCAGAGATACTTCATCTCTTTTATAGATGATTACTCACGATATATGTATCTCTACATGCTTCATAATAAGAACGAAGCATTAGATTCCTTTAAGATATTTAAGGCTGAGGTAGAGAAACAATGCGGCAAGCAAATTAAGATCGTGAGATCAGATAGAGGTGGAGAATATTATGGTAGATACACAGAAGATGGACAAGCAGCTGGGCCATTCGCTAAATTTCTTCAAGAGCATGGGATCATTGCCCAATACACCCGACCAGCATGGTGTAGCAGAAAGAAGAAACCGAACTTTATTGGACATGGTGCGGAGTATTCTTAGTAGCTCCAATCTTCCTAAATCCTTATGGACTGAAGCACTTAAGACGACAGTGTATATATTAAACCGAGTTCCAACCAAGGCCGTTCCTAAAACGCCTTTTGAATTATTAAAAGGTTGGAAACCGAGTTTGCGACATATGCGCGTTTGGGGATGCCCGTCTGAGGTGAGAATATATAATCCACAAGAAAAGAAGCTGGACCCAAGGACCATTAGTGGGTATTTCATTGGATATGCTGAAAGGTCTAAAGGTTATAGATTTTATCGTCCATCTCATAGCACTAGGATTGTGGAATCAAGAAATGCAAAATTTCTTGAAAATGACTTGATCAGTGGGAGCGATCTAACCAGGAACATAGTTTCCAAGAAGGATCATTCAGAATCTCAACCTTCCACCTCAAGTGATAGATTGGTTATTGTTCATAGCACCCCTCAAGTACAAACTGGTGTTGAACAACCAATTGTTGAAGCTCCACAAGCTGCTAACGGCATTCTAGTAGATCAGGTAGTTCAAGAGTTTCCAAGCACTTTTGAACAACGAGTTGAACCACATACTTCTCAAGAAGATAGTGATACAACATTGAGAAGATCTACTAGACCAAGGAGATCAACAATTCCTGATGATTATGTTGTGTATCTACAAGAATCTGACTTTAACGTTGGAGTCGAAAATGATCCCGAGTCCTTTTCACAAGCCATGAATTGCAAAGAATCAGAATTATGGTACGATGCCATGAAGGAAGAGATGAATTCTATAAAGAGTAACGAAGTCTAGGATCTTGTTGATTTGCCTAATGGTGCAAAATCCATTGGATGTAAATGGGTCTTTAAGACAAAGAAAGACTCATTAGGCAGCATTGAGAGATACAAGGCTAGACTTGTTGCTAAAGGGTTCACTCAAAAAGAAGGAATCGACTACACAGAGACTTTCTCTCCTGTATCTAAGAAAGATTCATTGCGCGTTATTATGGCATTAGTAGCCCATTTCGACTTGGAGTTGCATCAAATGGATGTGAAAACGGATTTTCTAAATGGAGATCTAAAGGAGGAGGTTTACATGAAACAACCTGAAGGATTCCCCTCTAGTGATGGTGAGCAATTGGTTTGCAAGCTCAAGAAATCCTTATACAGTCTAAAACAAGCATCCCGCCAATGGTATTTGAAATTTCATAATATAATTTCTTCTTTTGGTTTTGAATAAAACATTATGGATCAATGTATATATCTGAAAGTTAGTGGGAGTAAAATTTGTTTTCTTGTTTTATATGTGGATGGCATTTTGCTAACAACCAATGATAAGGGTATGCTGCATGAAGTGAAACAATTCCTCTCTAAAAATTTCAATATGAAGGATATGGGTGAGGCATCTTATGTCATTGGAATTAAGATCCATAGAGACAGATTTTTAGGCCTCTTAGGTCTGTCTCAGGAAACCTATATGAATAAAATTTTAGAGAGATTTTGGATGAAGGATTGTTCACCAAGTATAGCTCCCATTGTGAAGGGTGATAGGTTCAATTTGAACCAATGCTCAAAGAATGACCTTGAAAGGGAACAAATGAAGACCATTCCATATGCTTCTGCTGTCAGAAGCCTAATGTATGCTCAAGTCTACACAAGACCTGACATTGCATTTGTTGTGGGAATGTTGGGACGATATCAGAGTAATCCAGGTATAGACCACTAGAGAGATGCAAAGAAAGTAATGAGGTATCTTCAAGGAACTAAAGACTACATGATTATGTATAGACGAATGGACAATTTGGAAGTAATTGGCTACTCAGATTCTGACTTTGTTGGATGTGTTGATTCACTGGTGGAGCTGTATCATGGAGGAGTGCCAAGCAGACCTTGATTGCCACTTCCACTATGGAAGCCGAGTTCGTCTCCTGTTTTGAGGCTACTTTACATGGTGTATGGCTTAAGAGTTTAATTTCTAGGCTTAGAATTATGGATTCTATCTCTAAGCCATTGAGAATGTATTGCGACAATTCAGCTGTTGTTTTTATGGCTAAAAATAACAAAAGTGGGAGTCAAAATAAACACATCGACATTAAGTATTTAGCCATCAGGGGACGTGTTAAAGAAAAGGAAGTGGTCATTGAGCACGTCAACATTGAATTGATGATCATTGATCCTTTGACTAAGGGCATGCCACCGTTTAAATTCAAGGATCATGTACTGAATATGGGACTTGGTTCCATTATGTAGTTTCTCATTGTATGGCAATGTTATTTTTTATGAAATTCTTAATTACTGTGCTATTTTTTCTCATACATATGTGCACCTTAATTTAATTTGAGAAAATTCATCTATGAGGACCAAGAATAAACATAAGGTTTATTCATTAAGAAATTGTTGCCACATAAATTAAAATAGTAATAAATACATAGTAATACATGGAAGGTAATACTTGTCATAATAGGACTTATCGCCATGATTCTTGTATCTATTACTTAATACAGATTGTCAATAGGTTTTAATATGAGACATTAAGTTTGGAAGTATGTACCAAGTGGGAGAATGTAAGCTCCCGCATGCACATCCCTTCAGCTGCCGACAGTTCATCATCTGCATCCATTCAGCGGCTCCTCAAAACTGTCGACGGTGCATTTGGTTTGGCAACCGTTTTCTTGTTGGGAGCTTTTGGAGTGGTCCATCACCTAGATTTGTGGAATTTTTGACACATAGCCATCAGAAGCTTGATGGAATCTTGGCTATTTAAAACCCCTATTGGTCCCCAAGCTCACTATCTCAATCCCCTTCAGTTTTACACCATCAAGAAAGAGGAAGCAAAGCTTGGAAGAACCGTACAGGAAGCTAAAGTTTTGTGCAACAAGGAAATATTCTACAGCAAGATAGTAGCATCAATGACTGGAGGTATGATCTATTCATAATTTCTATTGCAATTCAGTTTCATAGTTTTATTCCGCATTTTTTCAGAATCGGAATTTGCTAACAACATATACTTTAACTACAGTGCATTCACCACATTTACATAATTAAGAATACTTTGAAAATGAATTACATTTTCACTACCGGAGCATAGCAGAATGTTTTCTTATTTAATAGCGCACAAGGAAACAACAACATTTTCTTTGTTAATGTTTTCCAACAAAGAATTATAATGCTATTAACCAGTCTTTGTTATTTGTAGCAATCTAAGTTTATTTAAATACCATTTTGTTTTCCATTCAGTATGCATGAACTAGTTTAATAAGATCTTTAAGAGACGTCACATCCTTTAGCGACTACCACTAAAGGGTTTAATATTATTCTCAACTAACGCATCTCATTCATATGATCAACACTGATAACCATTAGGTTTGGATGCCATTTTTTTTCTTTCAGACCTCATTGTTTAAGCTTCTACCCAATATCAATGTAAGGAGCATCATAGCCCTTTAAGCTATTTCTTTTATGCTCGAGAAAGAAGTTTTGAGATTCAAAGGCATTTTTCAAAAACATTCTGCGAGTTCTCTTGATGTCTTCTTGTTCTCATAAGACAGACAACTCCAAATATTTCCAGACTCTGCCACATTATCATGCTTGATGTTGCAGCTTACTAGGTGCCTCAGAAAAAAAGGGTCAAAAGTCAGAAACATTGGTAGCCCACGTGACAAATCCCATCCCATGGTTTTTTTTGATGGGGTTGCAACTGATTCTTCTAGAGGTGTAGGTGTCTCTATATGGATCATTGAACATCATCATCTCTCTATCAAATTGGGCTGTGGTAGAAGTACAAATACCCAAGATGAACTATTGTCTCTTTGGGCCTTATTGTATGTCTCAAAATAAATTGGGCTGCCCTACTTACATGTTTTTTTGAGACTCATCTGTTGTTATAAATTGGGCAAAGGACTTATCTTCGTTCTCCATTTTGAGCTTGGAGGCATGGTGTAACAACATAAGAAAGTTCATAGTATCCATTTAAGTTGTCAACTTTAAACATGTCTATAGGGAACATAATGAGAGGGCAGATACATTATCCAAGGAAGGGATCATAATGGCCTTGGGCCAACTAACCTTTATTTATTATTGTGAAGGTTTAGTCAGTGGGGAAGCATCCTTACAATGTTTTTAGAAGAGATTAGCTCTGATTAACCTACTCCTTCCTTTGAGTATGGCATATATATCTTTTGTGAGATTCAACTTGCTGTTTTGTCACCTCTGTGTGACTATTTTATATTTGCTTTCCCCAAAAATCCCTTCCTAAGATAATGCCTCTCAGCTTTCTATATTTTCCCTAGGGACATATATGACAGTTATATATTTTTCTAGTCACTATATGTGAGATATTACATACATAAGTATGTCTTTAAACTACTTGCCCATGGGCTCCATGATATGAGTCTTGATCCATGCATGGATATGATGATAATACTTGATGATGTAACCCGTTACCTTTGATTCAATTTGAATATCAAGGAACTGCTATTTTTTGTCTGGAAAAGACAGACATTATATAATTTGACAAGAAAAATTTTATTATTTTATTAACAACAAATAAAACAATGTGAAAAAGAATGGATCGTTGAACCCAATGGATATGTGTTAAGTTGCACTAGTTCTGCATGTATGTGAATGCATGCCAGGGCATGGATCCCTTGAGTTCCACAATATCCAACTCATGGTAGGTGAATCATGCTTAAGTGGATCATCCATAGGCTGCAAGTATAGGGCCTTGCTCATTGCGACATCTCCCAACAATACCAATGTTTCCATACTTGGCACTCAGTAGCTCTTCTAAAAAGCAAGTATACTGCTTTTAATTCCACCATCGTATGCTAGCAACAATAAGTTCTAAAAAGTACGTATGCCTCTTTTACTTCTGCCATCGTATGCTAGCAACAATAAGTGCTCCATGACTGATAAAGGCAGGTTTGATTACAAAAATACATAACACATGGTCACCATGCATGTTCAAATCCTTGTTCGGAATTATAACCACATTCAAAATGGTATTTTGTTGAACATAAAATTGCACATGAATATAAAATTCCAAACGTTTCCTTATGACTAAGTTTGGCATTTCCATGTGGACAACGTTACTAAATATTAAAATAAACCTTTATAGAAAATCAAGCACACTAAGACTAGAGTAATGCTATCCTTGTTTTTTTTTATGAAATTGTAACAACTTTATATTCTTAAAACTATAGCTTTTTATTTCTTGAAATTGTAACAATATTATATTTTTAAAAATATTAATTTGGATTTACATGTTTGATACTTTGATGTTAATTTTTTCTAAAGTTTGGAACTATTAGACTTTGGAGCTATTGTTTTGAATTCGGACAAATGTTGGGAATGGGGAAAAGAATCACGACTAACCTGAAACCTTAATGAAAAAGTTGGCAAAGCTGCAAGCAACTAATCATGGAAATGATCATAGGGCTAATACACAGAGGTGTCCTCATGGAAAGAAACATGCTCCTGGATGGCAACAAAACCTTGAACAAACACTAACAGACAAAGTGGTAACAATAGCTATAACTAATCGACATAAGAGTAAGAATAGTTATAGGTAGCTCAACAGGGACTCCGATGCCATGCAACACCTTTTTAACATGTCAACCATCCTATCTCTATAATATTTGACTCACATATATGGCCTTCACATAGTCTCTATCATGTCTAATTCACATTTGTGACCTTCACGTAATTTTGTGTTTTAAATGGAACCTATTTTTATACTCTTTATTGTTTTATGTACGCACTCTTATCTTATATTAGGTTGCAAATATTTAAAATAATTATATAAAATGTATTTAACATGTCAACAATCTTACCTCTATTATGTTAATTCACATTTGTGACCTTCACATAGTCCCCATTTTTAAATGTACCTATATTTTACATCTCTGTTAGTTTATGTGGACTCTCTCATAAAGGGGTTCAGGTATTAGAAAATGTTTAAAATCAGATTAAAACTCATAACCTTCTTACATACATTCTAAAATCTCATGTTGACTGAATTTAGAACTCTATTAATAAGATTTTCACAAATCAAAAGTTTAGGAGAAAATTGACAATATTTAACACACATATATTTCACAATGACAAATTAGCTTAGTTTAAGTTTTCCAAATTTAAATTATGCATAAAAATGCTATCTAAATATTTACTTTGAAAATGACATCTTTAAAATCTATATAAGCATATGTATATGGCCTCAGAATGCATGGAATATGTTGCACATAGTACTAGTCCATTTATTTTAGATTGATAAATAAGATGTCTTACCAAACTAAGTTGTATATGTTTCTTATAAGTTACAACTCTCTTGTCCAATCATTTTAAGGATAAGTCTTCAATGTTTTATAGGAGATAGAAAAAAATATAACAGACTTAAAGTATAAATCAAAATTTATTAATGTATATATAACTAAACTATAATGTATATATAACTAATTTCATTGATAAGTTTCCAAAGATTTACATATATATATATATATATATATATATATCCAATTATTATTTAGTTTTTTATTACTAAAGGGTTGATGCACAATCATGGACTCCTTTAAGGACACTTTAGATGCCACATAATATTAGAATAAATGGAAAACTCTGATTTTAGGTGACAATTAGGGGTACTTCCCTAACTTATTTGAAGATGAAGTAAAAAGAGAAAAGATAGGTAATTGAATCA
>LPNX010037906.1:0-174648 GCA_001517045.1 Pseudotsuga menziesii | reverse complement strand
TGATGAGCATTTAACTCCCTTCAGGCGCTCAATTAAGTGTCTCTTTTCCCCGCACGATCGAGGCTCTCCCTTCTCTGTCTCCATGTCGAATTTCAACATTATTTCGCCTCTTGTTTTCGCTGAGGATTTGTTTACAGCCCCTGCCTTCCTTCTGCAAGAGGCCGATGTAATTGGTATTGGGAGTCCTCAGGTTTCTTCTAGGCAAGCGCAGCCTCTCACCCAATCTACTGTCGAAGAAAATCTCTCCCAGTTAGCCCTTTGTCATTGCCGTTATCCTTCTGCTCTTTGGGAAATTGATTCTCAGGTTGATAACTGGAGTGAATCAGGCCACCAGCAAGCAAACCTTCACGATTTGGAAGATACAGCTCTTTATCCCTTGCAGTCTCGGCTGTCTCGCTTGGCAATTTCGTCCGACCTTGGTATTATGGCGCATTTGGGTAATAATCTCGGCATGCAGGATTTTATGAAGAACCTTCGAAGGGTATATGAACTGACTGCTATAGGGGTGAAGGAGAATAGAGACACATCCAAGGAAATAAAGGGGATGAGCGAGACTATCAGCAGGATCTCTCAGGATGTCAGTGACAATGGAGCCCGCACCGACGATTTGGATAGCAACCTGCGTGAACTCTTGGGCAGAGTTGAGCGTATAGAAGCAGACCTCCAAAGGCTCGTTTCAATGAACCAGGAGAGCAGGGTAAATGGAATCAACGCCTCAGCCTCCCAGCCCATGGAAGAGGAATCAGTACAGCAGCCTCGCCAGCTTAGAGGCAACTGAATTTTATTGTCTGCTTTACTTCCAGTTTAGTGAGGGGTTTTAGTATCAATTTTTGTATGAATTATGTTTTTCTGCACTCTGCTATGTAGACAGTTCGTGAGGGTTTTTACAACTCGTTTAGTATGCAGCTCAGAAGCAATTTTGTGCTCTCTGTTTTGGGAAATAGACTTTGTATGGCTTGTTGTCTTTGTGCCGTCTCGGCTTTATATCTCCCTTAGGAAATGTAATGAATGGCTGTGCACAGCCTGTTAATACAACCCCTTTTTCTGTTTTTGTTAAAAAGAAAAACATAACTTGGAGATAATAGAACATGGAAAATAATAGTGAGGGCATTCACATACATATGATCTTATTACAAATATATTACCTATTTTGTGATATGCCTCAACCGTTCTAGGAAGGATGCCTTAGAATATTGCTCATTGTCATCTATAAATACTTATGTTGGTGGATGGGCCCTTTTTACTAGAGATGAATTGTTTGAATTGTTTTACCAAAGGTTCTTTGTTAAATTATCACTAGAGTGTTGTGTACAATTCCTACACTCTTGAGAAGTGCCAATAACTTTATATGGGATAATTTTATTTTCTTGAATTTTTTTTGGTTTGTTTTCAAAAGTGTTTCATTTAAACTCGTAAGAATCATTGCTACTTGATTGAAGAGATTGGGCATGATAAGCAACCCTTTTCCCTGAGTGAAGTGGTCCTCAAGAAGTGAACCTTGAACATAATGACTTATGTGACCTTACTTCCATGATCTGTCATTATGCTCTTTTTTCCTTTTGGTTGCGTTTTTATAGCCTAGCCTAGATTAAAATTTTCCTTTTTTATTGTGCATGTTGTGTAGAATTGTCTTTTTTTACAAGAACGGTTATGATTGGTATTAAACGCACAGTGGTATAACCACTAAGAAAGGATCTACAAAGTTCAAAACCTGCCCATTACAGGCAGAAGCCAAAAGAAAAGAAAGGATGACATTACTGCAGACTATACATAGAGTATTACTTTCCTTACATAGAAAAAACACAAATAACAAACCAAGCTTACTACTACTGAAAACATAAACCACAAAATATAGAACTCCCAGAGATCGCTGCCTACTTTCCTTGAGCGCCACCTTGTTGAGATGACATTTCTTAATTTGTTGCTGCTACTCCACCTGCTGCCATTTTTTCCACTGCCAACTCCAGCTTATCGAACCGCACTTTGAGATCTGCAACCATTTTGGCCGCCGCGCTTTCAGACTGAGAAATGGATTCCGTGAATTCTTCACGTAGACGAGAGAGGTCTCGGTCCACCAATTCCAGGTGTCTCCCACCTTTAGTGTCAATTTTCCACGGATAGCTCTTGTGTCTGTTAAGTTTCCTCCATATCGCACGAAGCTTAGCAGTGACCGAGAGGGCCGAGGTGGAGGGAGCAAATGATTTTGGAGAGGATTCCATGTTACCTGACGAAGCCACAATCTAGAAACACACAACCAAGCCTCTACTCTGTAACCAATGAACTATGTGAAATGCAACAATTCCATCCATGTCTCAACCTGATAAAACTGCCTTAATGCTCATTAAGCTCAAGATCTCGGGATGATCCATCGCACCGATCACACGCCAGGGATGGAACAACAAAGGACGTCCAGGAAGATCCGAAGTGCAGGGAGCTTTAGTCATCATGGTACTTCTTGACTGAGTGCAATTGCGGACGAGATAATGCAGGCGAGCGACAAGCGAGCATATAACATCTACATGCATCAGACCACGTGCTCACATGAATGTCACCCTTCCGCCACGAACCAACATGATGTAGGATGGGACAATAGGACACCACGTGGACAAGCCCTTAGCTCCCATGCCCATGGGCCTATGGGATATGACATAGAGAGCTAGCTCCATTCAACACTAAGGATCCTTTGCTCAAGGATGTGGCAATATTTGTCGCAAGATCAGCTTCGTCATTTAGCCTTCTTAAAACATGGAAATAGTCAATCCTTCAGAAAGAATTTGAGATACTTTGGATATTTTTGATCAGTTGTCGGATTTTTATCTGAGACGGTAGGGAGTCAGTAATTAAGGATTGGATGATTAATCTTGAATCCCCAATCACTGTAATTTCTGAGATTTCCTGGATTCGGGCTTGGCAGAGGCCTTGCCAGAGGGCAAGAGCTTCAACGACATTGTTAGTTTCATCACCCAGACCCCAAGAGTAAACTTTTTCCTGAATTCCATTAGGATTAATGAGAATCCCTCCCCCTCCTGCCGCCCCTATGTTGTGTAGATTTGTTCTTAGTTAGATGTTTATGTTTTTTAATGGACCTAGGAACTATTATAACTATTTTTTTTGGTAAATGAGAAGGATCATATATTACTTATCAATAAAAAATACATTGAGAGGCTTATTATCCTTGAGCATCAGTATAGTTTTTGTCATCTTATGAGCAGACACCCATACCATTTACCCTTACAAAAAAGAACCCAAGACCCATTAGTCTCCCCTCCTTGTCTTATTTTATCTCCTTTCGGAACTTCCCATACATTACAATGATTACAAAAAGAAATATATCTTATGTGATGAGTTGTGATGATCATATCAACTATATACATAATACAGGACTATACCCATGCAAAACATAAGAAAACATATATAAGAGGGAGGATATCACTAACCTCAACCTTCGCTAACAACTCCCCTGGAGCATCTTTCGAGAGCTTCTCCCAACCAGCAGCATCAGCTTGCCCGCCCCACATGCAAACCCTCCCTGTGGAAAATCCTCCCTCCCAAGCCGAACACACATGCAAACTCGACGCTTTGTTGATTGCTTGAGAATGGCCCGCACTTCCATCCCCACCCTCTTCTTGGTTGGACCAAAACTATATGCCTAAATTGTGGGCTATAACATCATTTTTTTATGCATGAGGAGGGAATCCTTCCATTGCTCCTTCCAGTACTGGACTGGGGCCTTATCCCCCTCTTGCTTAGCCTCTTGTTCACATAGGACATGCCCCAAAAGGCCTTTAGTGACCCAAAATATTGCCGTTGCTCTATCATAGAGCCCCATTCCCCCCCTCGTGGTCCCGAGATTAGTTATCCAGGGCACCAAAGCATCAAAGTCCTCTATGGGTTTCCTCAATTCTAGGTCCACCCACAACGTTTTCTCGCTCGTCTCTGAGTTATCACGGTGCAGGATTATTCCCACGCACCCCACGTGTCTTATGCAGGGTAATTTTATGACCGAAATTTCGTCAATTGGTTATTTTTGGGGCATTTTTTCAAAAAATAAATTCACTATTTGGTCATATTTAGTCTCTAATATCGCTTATGTTTACATAACATACGTTTTTCTATCTTAATATTCGCCAAAAGTTACAAGTTTCAGTAGTAAATTGTATGTTTCATATTTGATATTTGCCTATCTATCTATATGTAAGTTTTTTTAAATCCAAAATAATCACCTAGAATATTATAGTTAAGTATAATATTAGAATCCTTAAAAAATATCCTAGAACTCTCATGTCGAAGACCACGTGCTTTCATTGTCACGTGGTGGATAGGCCTAATTTATCATCTACATCCATGAAGGAAGTATTATAACTATTATGTATAGTAATGTTTTTGCATTTATTTTGTCATCAACAAAGTTGTACTATATTGTTTTTGCATATGTTTTGTCATCAACAATGTAAATGTTTTATGAATCGTATCCTTACTTTGTAATGAATAATTTCCTTACTTGTAAAGTACCAATTTCATAACGATATTGGCCAATGAGATATAAACAATGATATTTATTTAATTATTTATTTGTGATATTTTATTAATATTATAACAATATACAATATTAGCCAATATAATAAATACATGATATTTATTTATCTATCTATTAGTGATTAATTTTTTTAATTTCATAAAACTTTTTATTTTCTATTTTCTATTTTTTTAATTTCATAATAACTTTTTATTTTCTATTTTCATAATTGTCTTTTATTTTCAAAAAGGTAGAGACTATGTTATAGGAATCTCTTGTTTTATTTTATTTATAATCAATTTGAAATTGTGCACTAAAGGTACACACAGTTTTTCTTTATATTGACAAATACAAATTAAAATGTTTTATGAAGATTTCAAAATTTTGTTTTAATATTTTTATTTTAAATATAATTATTTAATTAAATAGAATATTTTATTTTATTTTATTTGTAAACAAAGCTACGCGGTAGCGTAATCTCTGCGAAAGTTAGATTAAACAATATAAAATACCATGTGAGTAAAAAACAGACATAAACATAAGTATAGCATATTTAGAATAAAGTTTAAAATAAAATATTAGTATATCTAGTATATCTAAATAAAGTATTGGAGCTATCTAACTAGGGAATGATTTTGATTTTTTTGGGCTGATTTTTAGCCGAAATTTGGTGAATTTAACTCACCAAATCTTGTAATTTTTGTTGTTTGTTGGACGATTTTAAGCGCAGAAATGAAATCACGTGACACAAAAACTTCCAAGCACCCATACTCTATAAAATCTCGCAATGTTTTTGCATGTTTTGAAAATTCTGTGAAGATTCATAGCAAAAAACAGGTAAAAACCAGCCGAAAATAAGAAAAAAAGCATCCCATAGTTAGACAACTCATAAAGTATATAGCATAAGTATAAGTATCTAGTATCTAGCATATTTAGAATAAAGGCCATGAAGGATAAGCCTCAATAACAATGTTAACCCTCACATATGAAATACTATGTATGATAGCAACCTACTAGCATGAATATGGGGCAAAGAAAGGTTAAATATGTCAATGTAAATGGGCCAGTGAGAGATGAGGAGGTTGAGCCTCGAACCATTTTATTCTTTTAAATACACATTTCAAGAGCCCATAATAGAGATAATGAGTGAAAAAACCATGCTCTTTGTGTGATGGTTAGGATTAAACTTTGGCAAAGCCCGAGTTAGGCTCACAATGTGAATCACAGAATCACATTGGTATCAATGATTTACACACTAGTTGGATGCAAGAAACCCAAGTCTACTAATCTTTTGTAGTAACTAATTGTTATTAATAACATCATAAATCTTTTTAAAATTAAAAGAAACTTAATTGCATCTCACACTTGTTGATTATATCGTTTTGAATTGAGAATGATTCTTATCCATTATTCTTCATGTTTTATTATTTATGTCATCCTACCCACTACTTTGCGTAGATGTTAAATACCAACTAGGTTTGTTTGACATTTGCAAGTGGTGGTGTGGTTGGTTATTTGCATTGAGAAGATCCACAAAGTATTGAGAGAATCCAACGTTTGTGAGGGAAAACCACAAGTTATGTAACTACGTAAAATTGGATACCAACAAAAACAAATGGAAGCCCAACTTAAATGTTGCACATAGAGGCAAAGAGAGGACAAAGCATAAAGGCTCACTCTCATACACACATGAATGGTGTCAAAACCAATTCGATTATCACATAAGGAATGATTACAATATATAGTTAAAAACTATCACAACAAACCAAATCTTAGGTCCAAAAAATGCGGATCTCAAACGTTTACTTGCTAAACATGGAAAGTACACATCAACCCTAATCGCAAGTAATCTAACTATCATTTCTACATTATCTCCAACATTCCCCCTTAATGGAGAAATTGATTGTCTACAACACCCAACTTCTGCCTAAGGACTTCAAAGTGAATTTTGTCAACCGGCTTAGTAAATATATCAGCTATATTTTCACTTGTATTACAATAAACTAATCCAATTTCCTTAGACTCGATCTTTTCTCTGACAAAATGATGTTGCAGCTCTATGTGTTTAGATCTTGCATGATAAACAAGATTATGTGACAAATTAACAACACTTTGGTTATCACAGTGGACTTTTGTTGGTTTTGTTTGCCTTGCACCAACATCATCAATAATTCTCCTCAACCAAATAGTTTCACAAGTTGCACTGGACATGGCTTTATATTAAGCTTTTGTGGATGATAAAGAAACAATTGATTGTTTCTTACTGCTGCATGACACGACTACAACTCCAATGTTGAAAGCATAACTTGAGGTAGATCTTATGTCATCGGAATTTCCTTCCCAATTAGAATCAGAAAAACCTGTCAATTGAACATCAAATTTATCAATATACAAAAGACCAAAATTCATTGTTCCTTTGAGATATTTGAAGACTTTCTTTGCAACATTCCAATGAATTTCACTCGGTTTAGCCATAAACTGACTAAGATGCTGACGACATATGTTATATTTGGCCTGGTAGTAGTGAGATATCTCAAACTCCCCACCAATTGACGATACAAAGTACTATCTGCTTCCTTAGTTCCATCATCACTATATAACTTCAAATTTTGATCTAAAGGAATGGATGTTGCTTTGCATTCGCTCATATTAAAAATTTTCAGAATTTCCCTGATATATTTACTTTGAGTAATCATTGTCTTGCCATACTCTTTCCAAAATTCAAGTCCCAAATAGTAATGTAACTCACCAAGGTCTTTCATTTCAAATTCTTGTGATGATTGCTTTTTAATTTCTTCAATCAATTTATATGCATTGCTTGTAACAATGAGATCATCAACATACAAGCATATCAAACAAACATGTCCTTCTTTATCTTTCTTAATATAAAGGTGTTTGGAGATCTAACTTCTTTGTTGGACTTCTATTATTTAAATAAACAATAGTATTGATGGCTTCATCCCAAAACCTATGTGAAATATTTTTACCTTGAAGCATGTTGCATGCACATTCCACCAATGTTCTATTCTTTCTTTCTGATACCCTGTTTTGCTGAGGTGTATAAGGAACTGCAAATCGGATGTTGGATTTTGTGATCCTTACATTACCTCTTGAATGCTCCAGAAACATATTCACCCCCATTATCATATATGAGGATTTTAATGCATTTGCCTGATTATTTTTCAATCATGGTTATGAATTCCTTAAAATACTCAAAGACATCACCTTTTCTTCTTATGAAATAGACCCATGTATATCTAGATCTATCATCAACAAAGATATAAAAAAATACCATCAACCACCCAGTGATCTGGTTTGCATATGTCCACATACATCAGAATGGATTAACTCAAGCAAATCAATTTGTCTTTTCTCTTTATGTATCGAGAATTCATCCCTATGTTGTTTTTCAAGTGCACATGCACTGCACTCAATATTCTCATTCTTAATCTCAAGCAAACCTTCAACCACATATTTCTTTTGTAACAACATTAGATCAATATGGTTAATGTGCCCATACCTTTGATGCCATTGTTCTTCTATTGACATTGCATTAGATGTCAATGATCAATGGCTGCTTTTGCTTGCATCTAGCTTATATAAACCTCCACACCTAGAAATTGTAGCCACAATCCTATAATGATCTCGAATGTCTTTAATGTGACACTGGTATTTACCAAACTCCACTTTTAGGTCATTATCAGTAATAGTAGAAACATATATTAGATTTTTTCTAAACCAAGGACATACATAACATTATGGATCTGTTTCACTTCTCTATTAGGTAAATTTACATTTATCACTCATACCCTTGCACTTTATGTGACCTATTATCACATAAGTAAATATGAGTGCAATCTATCTTTTCATGATATTCATCAAACCACTCCTTCTTATAGAACATATGGGCAGATGCACCCGAATCAATGAACCATGTGTTATCATCATCAGTATCAGCAAACAATACAGCTTCATAAATGAGGCTCCAACAGACCAATCTTTATTGTTTGACTACAGTGTTTTTGCAAATATTCGACCCTCAATTTGACAACAAGACTCGCTGTTGAACAAGACTGTTATTGTTTTCAATTATAATTTTCTTCTTTTAACTATATATTGGCATGCCAATTTTTATCATATTCCATTGTCATTGTGTTAAATGATTGTGATAATGTGCAGTACTTTTTTATTTTTTTCAAATGTGTATGATTAAGCAATTGGCAAATATTTAAGGTGGACCTATGTTTCACGGTGTATTTTGTGTTCACAAGAATATGAAATCCACTTTGCATCTAGATTGGGAATAGTATAATTTTGTGTGGAAAATAATAAGAAATGTCCATGAAGCTTCCAATATTGTAAGGGCAGAGAAGATTGTATTCTTTTTTGAATAACAATGTTTTGGTAGGCATGAATCCATGAAGTATTGCAAATTCAGATCCTAGAAGAGATTCCTATGGACATTTTGTATTAACTTCTAGAACCAGCTAGAATATATGAAGGGAAAGGCTAGAATGCATGGAGGAGGCTTCAATATTGGAGTTGCAGAGGCTTAGCAAGTTTATTTGAGAAAGATGGGAATGTGGGTGTTATTCTTAGCTCAAGACTTGTATCACGTTGTCATTACATCATACATAATATATAGAAAATCAAATGATCCAATAATATATACATAAATATTAAAAATCAAATGATCCAATAATATATACAGAAAGATTAAGAACAACCATAAGAATGCGCTAATGGAAACCAAAACACGACATGGAATGAATTATTTTCTACTATTATAGATCTATCATCAACATAATTCTCTTCAAATAAACAATGTTGTAAGCAATTACTTTCCACACTTTAAAATATTTTGTCAAAATACTAAACCATAGAATATAACCACGGGGGGTCTTCACAAATATTGTAGAAGCACTAGCATTGCCTAAATGGCATGAAAATAATCCAATATTTTCTTTTGTTTGTGCAAATATATTTGTCTATTCACTTCGTGCTAGATTTAAAGTGTACTTATAAGTTATAATTGGCATGTAATTGATGTCCACTGAGTGATTTTTTTAAAGATTTATATAGTTGTTTTTTTCCCTTAGTTTGTTGGCCTTCTGATAACTTGGAACTAACCAAATATATTCCTTATGTTTGTAGAAAAGACTCTTGATATTGTTACACATTGATTCATAGTTAAATATGTCAATGTTATTGTTATGAAGACATAATCCTATTCCCTGGTTTCAGTCGTGTTACTTGATGATGTTGTGATAGAAATCACCTTGCGTAACTGCAGAAACCTGGTTTTGATAGTCCCCATAAGATATCTCAGGTGAGACCTCATATGCGTCGTAGGTGTTTCCAATGGAGTTATACTCTATCGGGCTGATATATTGGGCTTTGTTAACAAACAGATAATTCTAAACCCGGTTCGACCGAAGAGACGCCAACAAATGGTTCTGTTGTCGTGATTTGAATCATTATGACGGGCATATGTTTTGGCACCTAATGAAACCAAAATTTCAAGACTGGGTTGATTACAAAGCATGGGAGTTTGCACAGGAAGAAAGTAAAGGATCGCGACTGAGCCTGACATAATGGTTGGAAAGATACCTTTGCATACAAATTCATGAGATTTTCTTTAGTAAATTTTCCATTGTATTAAATGAATGTCTATCGAAGCTAGAAACTCGGAAGAAATTTTTTTAAGGCGCAGAACCTATAGATTGGAGTCTTTAGTTGATTCAATAGCTAAAAAGAGTTAGTAATCCTGTATCTAGGGCTATCGAATTCTGGGTTGATAGTATTCTGGAGGGATATATTACTGATATTGCAGTCGATACTATTAGGTCATATAGTGAAATAGAAAGAGAATTCTTCCAGGAGCCTTAAGGCCTCTATTTGAAATCCTTGAAACTGTGGATAAAGATACTGGTATGTGAAAAAGGGATTTTGAGAATGCAGTTCGACAGACAAATCTTTGTGCACAGAGACCCGGGGTAATGTTGCAAGCAAGATTGTGAGCAGAATGGACCAGAATAAGTTGAGATGTTTCATATTGATAGCGAGATTGATCAAGAAGGTGGGCGCTTGAGGAGCGGAAGAATATTTCAGTCGGGAAAGGGAAGAAGAGACGTGACAAGAAGAGGAAGTTGCAGTGCGACCGAAAAATGGGACTACAAATTGACACCAGATTGCGACAGAGAATCTTGAGATGAAGAAGAGGAATAAGAGGTACCACATCTAGATCAAGACTACGACATACCCACAACCACACATATATTAGGATTTTAACGAGTGTCATTAAAATACAATTAGCAAGAATAAAATATAATCACAAAAAACCATATAGACCCAACCATTAACCCTAAAAAACCCCATGTGAGGAAAATCGACACCAATGAAGATCTTCATTACCTTGCCCAAACCGGCCAACTGGGCCAAGCGAGCTAGCCACCACTCACCTCTAGGCCACTTTACAATGGATCCCCCTCAAGCCTTATAAATGCTTCATCACATGCACTACCATGGGACAATAACATGGGATACAACAAACCATGTGCCCAAACCATGAGCTAGACCTAAACCACCTTTGCCTCATTCTCGAGTCAAGGTTAACCCTAACAATCCCCACTTTAAACTTGACTAGGAGTAATCACCAACCCCCCTCAAAGTTTTACTGAGGAATCTCACATACACCCCCTATCACATAGGTCTATCTCTCGACTTACCGGTGATTTACCAGGGGTATGCATGCCTTACCAAGTCTTACATCCATATGTCGATTTACATTCAAATTGCTTCATTAATTTTTTCATGTGTCTTCATGATGACTACACCATCACCATATGTTGCTTCATCCTCTCACTTTTTCACGCTCGCTTTCTTACTCGTCCACTTGCTCGTTTCCTGCCATGTTCTTTTTGTACATGCATCCAACATTGTCATTGGTGTCCATATAAAAAGAATCCATCTACCGAATTGCATGGGTCCTCAGCCGTTGTAACCGTTAGTTTTCTAGGAATTATCTTCACATACATGGTTCATCAATATTGGTCTCAACTCCCAAACCATCTCACATTTCTTCCACAATCGAATACTCAACCTCTCCAATCTATATCAAGTTAGGCTACATGTACACCTGCCATCCTCATACCTACCTAGTGGTTCATTTCACACTCGATGAAACATCCATTCTCTGTGCATAAAAGGGATGTGCTTCTAGCACCTAAGGGAATCAAAACTTGCTTACGACTAAGTTTCATAAGGACCAAAAACTACTAAGACATCGAGTACCACCAAACAAACACCTTTCATAATTTTAATTAAAAAAAAACACCAAATACAATTGCTTCTCTGATGTGTATGCGATCACTACCTCATCATGCCATTCTTGCCACCATTTACATAATTCCTTTTTGAATAACAATAAATCCCACCAATACCATGTACTTTCATTTTAAAATCCACTTAACCACCTTTATAGAAAAATCCCTTTAACACTTTTACTTTCGGTAAAAGAACTTGAAATATAACATGGATTTAAAAATTTCTTCCATAAAACCTTTTAAAACTTTTCAAAAGTCTCCCTTAAATTTTTGCACATGTATTAATAAAGACCTTTTAAAATAATTTAAAAGTTTCATACCTTTCTTTTTCAAGATGACGTCATACCTTTTGAAAATTTCATCCATGTCTTTCTCCATATTATTCAACTAATTCATTATTTCTCGCCATATTTCTCCATCGATCCTTGCTAGCGCTATGCAATACGCAAACTAGCATTTGAGAGGCCGAGATTATAGTAGGTCATCTACCCATTACACCGGGGGAAACGAACCCCCTTAATGACATGATCTTTACACTACACCATCTAGCCCGTGGCTCAATCTCACTTGTCACCATAATTCTTTGTAACAACGATTTGGGCTTAACAATTCTCCTTCACATGGATCTTCCTACACTGGCCCTAGGTTTTCTTCATGTAGATCTGTAAGAGTTTCGAGTTACTTCACTAAAACCATAGCTAGGGTATTTTTAACTCTATTTTCTACCAACAAGAAGGCCAAAAATCAAAGGGAACCTGAGAAACTAGATCCTTATCTCCTTTATGTATCTTGGGCATAATTTTCTCAAAGAGATGACTGGGCATCCCTATTCTCTTACGACAACATCCCTTTCCACATGGCGATACTTTGTCTAGTCTCATGAACCGACCGATATCCCAGGGACTGCAGAAAGGATCTGGCATACTCAACGTCAATAACAACAACCGGTCCTTTCACGAGCATAACCATAAGCCTGGTTCTGCTTTCACCAATTGCATGCAATACACCATTGTTCTCGGGCAGATGGGTTCTTTTGGAAGCACTCCTTTCATCTGGGCTTCAATACCTTGCTACACATACCAGATCCACAGATCTAGCAACATGCATCTATAGTTGGCACAACTCTGCACAATGAGCACAACGACATGAATACTCTAGCCATGGATATGATACCAGTTTTAGGATTTTAACGGGCATCATTAAAATATAATTAGCGAGAATAAAATACAATCACAAACAACCATATAGACACAACCATTTACCCTGGAAAACCCCATGTAGAGAAAAACCAACACCAATGAATATCTTCATTATCCTGGCCAAACCGGTCAATCAGGCCAAGCGAGCTAGCCACTGCTCACCTCCAGGCCACTTTACAATGGAGTCTCCTCAAGCCTTATAAAGGCTTCATCACATGCATTACCATGGGACAATACCATGGGCTACAACAAACCATGTGCTAGACATAAACCACCTTCGACTCATTCTCGAGTCAAGGTTAACCCTAACAACATACATATTCAAAACATGAGGTAAGACCTAAAAACACATCACCAAGTGGTTTTATCGATCACAATAGCAATAATAGTGGAAATAGTAATCAATGAAGTCCTAGTGGAACCTTTAATTCAGCAATACCAAGAGTAAACAAAATGGCAAGAAGTGATATAAAATCTATATTTAATGGGAATGGGTTAGAGGACCCTAAGCACCATTGGTTCCTATGCGAAGCTATACAGACAGTGTGACACGTCCAAGATGAGGCAATAAAAAGAGCATAGATGATCACAACCCTTAGTGGTCGTGCACTTGATTGGTATATGAAATTCTTTGTAGTTCCAACAGGGATCCCTCTGAAATCATTACATCAGATCTAGATGGGAATGATAGAAGAGTTTAAAAATCCTAAATCGGATTCACAATGCATCATTGAATTAAAAGAGATCAAGCCGTTGTTGACTGAGTCTGTATGGGACTTAGACCAAAGATTTAAAACTTTAATGTCTAAAGTGAGTTTTCATATGTCAGATGTCCAACATGAATAGTGGTATACTACGACGATGCTACCGCATATTTGTATTCCTTTGATGCAACAGAAGATTGTATCTCGGAGCGAAGCGCTCAAGCTCGCCATGAGATTGGAAGCTTCACTAGTTGGTGAAACTGGTGCGAGAATGATGCAGATATAGTCGTAGCTTGCTAACCTCACATTGCAAATACACGATATCAAGACAGGAAAATAAGTACACGAGGAACTATGGTGTACAAGATGCAGAACTAAAGGCCATCATAAAGACTCGTGTCCAGCATTCATGAATTGTCTTACATTAGGAGCACTAAATCCGATAAATGCACAAGGAATGCCTTGGTGTAATATTTGTCAGACCAGAGGACATTGGTCGGAAGAATGCTTATATTTACAGAAAATAGTAAGTGCACTAGCCAGCCTATATTGTAAATTTTGTCGGTCAGTGGGTCACAACGAGAAAGATTGTAGGGCATATCAGTTGTTGCAAGAGAAAATAGTTGACACCTATCTAATGAAAAATGATGAACAAATGCAAGTTGAGAGAACTCAAGAAAAATACCCTAACCCAAGGGGGATGGTCTTTTTAGAGGTTGAGGCTGAGGAGGAGGATTTGGTCATGGAAGGTGCCAAGTCATTTGTTATAATTGTGGATAACGTGGACATTTTTCCAGATATTGCACTAATCCTACTTCGACGTGTTCATATTGTAAAGCATTGCACCACATTGTCGAAGAATTCCCTAATTTGATTGCTAAGTGGCAGGCCAAAAACATGGGAAACCAAAACCCACCTCAAAATGTCAATCCAAACATTCAGAATATTTATGTTGAACCGAGAGAGATTAATATTGTCGTTGTAACAAGAGGAGGTGCTGCGACTGGAGGAGATTAAGAAGCACCATACAAACAACTAAGGGTTTGACCAACACCACAAAAGAAAGTGTCATTTGACGCCCCAAAATAAAAGGAATTATTCTTTGACACATGACATGAGTTCGTTGACATAAATCAAGCATCGACTTTCGTTGTTGTCCGAACATCAAATGAAGGACCAATCTTGGAAATAGGCTCAAAGATTCGAACAATTATTTCAAAGAAAACCGACATAGAAGGACAGTAAATTGAAAGATTTCTTTAAAAGTTTTTTAGCATTGATAGAATATAAGGATGATGTGGCAAAACTAGTAGCTTTAGTCGAAGAACCTCAAACAAATGTGCGACTAGAAAAGAAATTTAACCACACTGGAAAAAGACTGAAAATTGGTCGCGAGTTAAGGATGAAAACCCAGATAGGTGATTATGACATGGATTATATTATTCTGGACTTGGGATCAAATGTTAATATTCTCACCATAAGAAATGGGAAAGTATGGGAAATCAAATACTAGTGTGATTTCCCGTTCATCTTAGATTAACCAACCAGTCAAAGGTTTTTCCTATCGGTCGACTAACACAGGATCTTGTCGAGATAGAAGGACTCAGGACCTATGCATATTTTGAAATTATAGACATTGTCAATGATACAAATCTGTATCCCACACTTTTGGGGATCGACTGGGCTATTGACAATAAAACCATTATAAACTTCAAGAAGAGGATATTAACATTTGAGGATGCAGAACTAAGGGTGGCCGCACTGATTGATCCTCTAGAGGGCCAGAGATATGTCGAGCATGTACAAAATGAAGGACAAGATGGATATCTAGATCATATCTACAATATCACTTATGTGATGGATGATTATGTTAATCCGACATCTGACGGAAAACTCCGTTGGTGAAGTATTAGTTCCTACTCATCATACTCGGGAGAAGCTCTGGAGAACTGGAAGAACCGACTAGATGAAGTATCAATGCATAAATGCACAAGAATCAAAAAATATATGTGATGGGTAGGTATTGAGGTATGTGATATACCTACCTATGAAGGTTTACCTAACTTGGAATCATTTTTTGCAGAATTCGAAGAGAGAGTATCTGAACCTCATCACTTGTTAGCCCTGGATTTTGTATTGAAGGATACACCTACAATATGGTGGGTTGCTCATAAGCAGTCTATTTCAGAATGACCTCAATGTCGAAGGTTGTTGGAAGTCTAATTTGGAGAAAAGGTTCTCTATACTAGCCAGAAATATACATGACTGACTAATCTTGTCAAGCATATTAAGCATTGTCACGCAAGATGGGAGACATCGTCATGATAGGAATGGGTCCACCCGTTCTTAGACAGATTAGACATGATACCAAGAAAATGGTATACGTCGGTTGAACTGCGACGAGAAACAATCGACTGGGAAGAGTTAGCTGCCAGTTTTGTTGATGATAATCCGATAATTGATGATGTTTTGCAAGTAATCAAGACTAAGATCTTTGAAGGAATTCATGTGTCGAAGACAAGTTTCCATCAGAATAGTGAGACCATTCAACATTGGATGGAGTGTTACAATATAACATGTGAACCTAATCATGATGACCCACATGACATAAATATTCTTGAATTTGAGGGTACTTGAGCAGTGGATGGGTCAGGCATATCAAGTGACAAATTTCTGAAACGTCTTAAAGTAAAGAAAATAAATATTGGTTCTCCAAAAAACCTGAAATTTGCTAATATCAGAGACTATTGGGATGATGAGACCGTAGGAAAGATTACTAACTTGTTACATGAATTCCAGGATTTGTTTCCCACAAATTTTTTATAAATGAATGGAATTGTTGGTGATCTGGGAGAATTGAAGATTCCCCTGAAACCCGACGCAAACCTATCAAACCGCGACCATACAAACAAAATCCAAGATACAAAGGAAAAGTCAAGATAGAGTTAGACATAATGCTAGATGTGGGGATTATAGAACCTATTGAGGAATCTGAATGGATTAGTCCTATGGTATTGCAAGACAAGAAAACTGGTGAAGTATGTATTTGTGTCGACCTGAGGAAGTTGAATGATGCTTTCCTGCATGATCCATTTCTAACCCCATTTATAGATGAAGTGTTGGAGAGTGTTGGAGGAAAAGAAGTATATTCATTTACTGATGGATTCTCTGGTTACTATCAGATCAAGATTGAAAAGGAAGATTGGTACAAAACTAACTTTGCAACAAAACGAGGATGCTTCCAATATACGGTAATGCCCTTTGAACTTAAGAATGCTCCTGCTATTTTTTTCTAGAATAGTCGTAGCTACTTTGAAAGATTCCATTCATAAATTTCTTGAATTCTACTTTGATGACTGGACGGTATATGGGTTAGTAAAATATCACATTGAAAGTCTTAGAATGATGCTCGACTGGTGTCGATAGTTCCAAATTTCCCTTAATTTAAAGAAGTGCATTTTTTGTGTCCCATTTGGTATCTTCTTGGGTCATATGGTTTGTCAAGATGGAATTCTGATGGATCTTGTGAAGATCACGATTATTGTCAACATACCACCACCCTTGATAGTGAAACAATTGAGAACTACCTTGGGACATATGGGGTATTATAGAAAGTTCATTAGAGGATATGTATAGGTTACAGCCCCTATGGAAAAAATGTTGAAGAAATATGTCGAGTTCCAATGGAATGAGCAATGCCAACAGAGTTTCGTTGTTCTTAAAAATAATATGGTTATAACACCTATACTGGTATTTCTAGACCTGAAAAAAAGAGTTTCATGTACACGTTGATGCATTGTCTGTCACACTCGTCGTTGTACTTGCATAGCCAAGAGAGGGTTCTATTGATCACCCTATTGCATTTTCTAGTAGAAAACTATCGACGATAGGAAAGAATTATACTACTATTGAAAGAGAAGGACTTGCTATGGTATATGCTCTCCAAACGTTTTGACATTATCTGCCAGGAGGACATTTCAAAATGTATACATACCATTCTGCATTGAAGTATTTGGTCAATAAGCCAGTGTTGGGGGGGGATTTGCCAATGGATTCTCCTATTTCAAGAATTTGACTTTGAGATTATTGTGAAACTGGGTCGACTGAATTCAAGACCGGACTATTGGTTGAGGTTAGAAAGTAGAGAAGAACCCGTGAATCTTGACGATAGTCTTCCTGATGCATAACTGTTTATGGTTAAAATGATTGATGGTCACTATAGAGATATTGTACATCTTATAACTACATGATATGCACCTGAAGGATTTACTACAACATAGAAGAATCAATTAATTGTAAAATTTGCAAGTTGTGAGTTGATCACGGGGAAACTATATAAGATGGGACCAAATGAAATTATTCGTCACTATTTCTTGGAACATGAGCGACCGATGGTATTGAATGAAGTATGTGGTGGTGTCGCAGGAGATCACTATGCAAGAAAAGAAACAATGTGTAGCTATTACAAGAAGGATTGTGGTGGTCTACTATGCACGTAGATGCTTAGGATTATTGTCACAGATGTGATATTTGTCAAAGAACTGGAAAATCGTCATGACGAGATCAGATGCCACTGGTACCAAGTGAATTTGTAGGCAATTGATAAATGGGAGGCTGAATTTGTGGGTCTCATTAACCCACCAGGAAAACGGACAGGTGCACATTGCATAATCATTGCGACAGACTACTTAACCAGATGGGATGAAGCAGAACTAGTAAAGGATTGTACTACCGTGAGTGCTGCAATATTTTTGTTCGACCATGCAGTGACTCGATTTGGATGCCCAAATATTTTGATAATCAATCAAGGTACACATTTTGTGAATTAGTTGATTGACAAATTAACTGAGGAATTTCAGATTCAGCACCAAAGGACAACACCATATCACCAACAAGAGAATGGTGTTGTCAAAGCATTCAATAAAATATTAGAGAATGCATTGACAAAAATATGTAATGTTCAGAGGGATGATTGAGATCAGAAATACCTGCGGTATTATGGGATTATCGCACAACATGTAAAAAGTTGACATGACAACCTTTGTTTAGATTGGTTTATGGACAAGAAGTTGTCATGCCCCTAGAATATATGGTACCCAGACTCGGGATAGGTGCGATAACAGAGATGACAAATGCTGGTGTTGTCGAGGAAAGATTGTTGCAACTGGTATAGTTGGAAGAAGATCCCTTTGTCACGGGATCTCATCAGCATGCCGAGAAGGAGTGATAGAAATATTGGCACGACCACCCAAATTAAGTTTAAACGGTTCTAGATCAGAGATCTTGTCCTCTTATATGACAGTAATTCTTGAAGCATCATGGTAAGTTTCGAACACATTAGCTAGGACCATATGTTGTCATTTATATAATTGAAGGAGATGTAGTCCAATTACAAAATTTAGATGGTACACCCTTCAAAGGGTTGGTAAATGTAATTCGGTTAAAGCCTTATCAAGATAGCCACACTTCGGTCGACTGAAACAAAAGGGAAGGAAAAAATATGAAAAAGCCTCATGTTTAGTATTGTGTCATAAGTTTATTGATTTGTCCCAAGATAATAATTGCTATCGCAAGTATAGAATGTTGTTGCAGACTATAGGTCTGTCGCACAAGATACTTTATGTCGCAAGAAGAGTGTTGTCACACAATGAATTTTTATCGCAAGTGACAGTTGGATGGAATTTAATTTAAGGTAATGGGAGAAGTTGGCGGCATGCTTTTTTATCACATATGCATTAATGCACGATAACTACCATTGAACTGGCATGTGAAGTGATGGTTTGATTGGCGGTTTCATTGAAATGATTAGAAAGAATGGTACATGTGACAGAATGTGCCAACACCTTCTCCATTTATTGCAGGATCGTGTGAGTAAACAAGTTCTCTCATGAGTCAACATATTTCACCTTCGTGCCAAAGCTTGGTGATTCCATTGCATCTAACTAACTGAATTATTGCGCTGAGTTGTCTATCTGAAACCATTTGAGTGGAAGTTATTTTCTCAGAGCATGGTCATTTATGTTTCAAGCACTAGCAATGTTCCAGAATCAAGCATGTAGGCTTCGTCACCTAGAATTATTATGGAAGAAACTACAAAATATGTCTCACAACCGACACTGCTCGCAGAAAATGGTCTGGTCATGGAGCTAGTTGCAAACAAAGAACAATAGGCCCCCATGATGATCAAGCATCAAGATCTAGGTCGGCAACCCTGTTTCCTGGTTATTTTCTACCAAGGTCGGATGAGGCACCGAAAGTCACTATTAGAAAAAATTCCAAATATCAACTAGTAAAGAAAACCATACCAATAGGATTCCATGTGATGGCAGACATTGTGCCAAACTTGAAAAGGATGGGGTTCATAGACCATGACTTGTGAAATTTATCTGAACTCGCTATGTCATGGTATATGACGATTGTCCGAGAGACTAACGATGGACCTCTTCACTTGGTACTAATGGAGTGGGATATAGGACTACACAAATATGGATTATTATCGCTGATGCATATGCCACATTTTGGTCACACAAAAAGTGAATACATGCATGAAGCAGTTGCTGGTCTATTTTCATGGAGGATGCATGTGGCACGACAAAAAACATCAGTAGATGTCAACCTAATAGCATCAAAAATAGGATCTCCTCTTGCAGGGGTTGACCCAACTCCCTTCTTCGCTGGAAAGGACCGGGATATAACCCTTACCAATAGAATGAAGGGAAAATATAATTTATCCATAGATAAGAGAGGCTTTGGCATTTCCTCTATTAATGAAACAGTTGTTTGGATCACCGCCAAAGTTTCATCAAGCAAGCTACTAAGGAAGATGTGACCAAACTAGTGTACCACTGGAACAATTGGTGCGGCAGAGCAGTGTGCTTTGGGCATCCAGATGAACTGGTCGACCTATTTGTTGAATGAATTTCTAGGAGATGCCATAGATGCACAAGAAAAGGGTAATCCTTTTAATTATTCATGGATTTTAATTTTGATTTCATTTTTTGCATGGGCAGAGTTGCTGGAATACCAAGGGGTAGATGTAACTATACCATGCCAAGGAGAATGATACTAGAATATCTGGTATGAAAAGGACAATCCACAATGACAAAGGGATAAAAACATTGAGTTTTATTTACAAGGTGAGGCACTAGGGTATTATATTTGAAAACAAGCAAGAAATACATAGGAGACAGTCAAATGGTTCCACAACATTATAAGATTTTTGGTAGGGGCTCATCAAATATTCCTACAGCCATTAAAGGACCCACATAAGAAATGGTTGGCTACGTAGTTATAGTTATCTACTGAAGATATAGAAACAATTGTTCAGTATGTATTGGCCCGAAGAATGGAAACAACCTGTCCCGAATGTTAAAATCTCTACAGAAATTGAGCCACAATAGGATGACACATAATAAAATCAGAATGGAAATCAACAAGGAGATACACAAGGAGAAGAGATCCCAAGAAGTTCTCCTTATGACAACAAGGAAGAGTCTAGAGATACCCCGATTGATCTAGAGCTAGGGGAGAAGATAAAAAGATCTGGAAAATACACAAAGATTCATAAGAAGCGAAAGGCTGACAAAACATCTGGAATTGTTGTTCTTACAAATGATGACTATAATCTTATATCAGATCAAATGGAAGAAGTGGAAAATGAAAGTTGCAAAAACATTGATGAAAGGAAGACTCAATTGGTCAATAACATTACGGATTTACTGTAGACTCTTTGTGTCACAGTAAAGGAAGTAAGAAAAACAATTGGCTTGAAACCTTATCCAGCCGCGTCGTAGGAAGAAGATGGACAATTTGAGTAGCAACCTATCGATGTACTTGTGACACCATCCCAGAGAAAAATTCAAGTCATTTCTAAGGCGATCGACTTAGGTACCCTAGAACAAAATTCCATGATCAAGGATATTGGTCACGTGACTTGATTTTTCTTTAGTGTCAATGTACCTAATGCATACTATTCAACATACTCAAAGTAGAGGAAATGAATATAAGATAGTATGCGGTGTTTGACCGCTCAAGCACTCTAAAAATACCATCGCATCGCTAAAGAATAAAGTCAAGGTGACATATTTGAAAGCAAAAACTTGGCAGGATGGCATACATAAATTGGAGTAGGTTGTCACACTTTCTTGGAGTGACTTCTTGGATGCATGAATTACAAATGAGATGTTCCCAGAAGCTAGAATATTTTGACTTGGGGAAGTATCTCACGACCTACGTAAATTGGTCACATAATTGGAAGCAAAGCTGACTCCCAGTAAACCCCCAAAGGTACTCAAAGCTCAACGAAACGTAGTAAAGGAAAGTGTGTAGAAGATTCAGAAGGCTGAGGAACTTTTCTCCAAGGAATATGAACAATTTATCAGTCATGGGAAGCCTTGATGGATGATACAGAACTGGAGAAGGTAACATAACAACTTCATACTATTCAAGAAAATTTTAATAAACTGAAGAATGAATCGAAGAAAATGCCACCAATGGAAAAGATGAGTAATGCTGCCAATTTTAAAAGTTTACAACAACAACTAGATAGACCGAGGACACAAAAAAGCAACGAACAGCTCATGTTGAATATCTACAGATGGAATTTGAGAAAGCTAAAGGAACAATCCACCCATTTCATGAAAAAGTGTGACAAAAGTAGCAACTTTAGACATATCAGTTCTGAACTTGTGAAACAATTGCAGAATGTCTAGGAAGAGGTGTGGCAAGAAGCAGAAACAATAATGAAAATCTGTCAGGAGTTTTAGAGTAAACTCGATCTGACAGAAATTTCAGACTAAAGTGGATTGGGACGAGCCACAGGTGAGTGTTGGGGGCCTATTGGCCCTAGGAAAAGATAAACATAATTTTGTTCGAGAATGAATATTTTTGTTGTAAGACGAGAAAAGGACGCAACAGAAGAGGTTGCGACAAAAGAGGAGAAGAACAAGTTGAAATGAGGAGTTCGATAGAAGTTTTGGGTAAGAGGTAGTTAATAGTCTATTTTGGGAATAAACGATGATTATAAACTGGGCTGATAACACCTATATTTAAATGTAACGAGATGTTTTGGGTGGGTAGAATATGTATTCGATTAACAGTTGAGAATCAATCTATGGGTAAATCAAGAAGTGTAAAAGATTATAAAGTCGATCTAAGTTGTGTGCCTATCATATATGGATATAGATATAGATATGGTGGGAGATAATAATAAGATAGACAAGAAGAAGAATGTATGCGAGAGAGACCTATACCTGAGAGCATGAGATGAATAAATAATTCATTGATTGTAAAGAATATCTAAAGAAGAGTCCGTAGGTTGTGTGTCCAGACCAAAGGTGTTCAAATATTACTCATGCTAGATGAAGAGCACCTTTGTGGTTTTTCCCATATGGGTTTCCATGTTAATTATGTGGCTTTATTTCTATGATATTTGTGTCTATGATGAATGAATATCTTTCTTGAATTAATCTATTTAGGTATGTCTGTCAAGTATATAATGATTATATAACAATTAATATTGGTTAATATGTGTTAAACCCTATAACTGTCTATGTGTGTCGACGGATGAATATGATATGCTATAGTATTTGATGTATGTATGAAGATAGAAGCTTATCTGCTAGTTTCAGTCGCGTGACCTGATGATGATGTGATAGAAATCCCCTTCCATAACTTCAGAAACTTGGTCCCGACAATCCCCATAAGATATCTTAGGTGATACCACATCTGCGTCACAAGCGTTGTCGATGGATTTATACTATGTCGGGTCAATCTCTCAGGCTTTGTTGAAAAATAAGGAAGTTTGAACCTAGGTCGACCGAAGAGATGTCAACACTTGCATTGTCCTATCATTTTGAGTTTCAACTTGTTGTATTCCCCTTTGGGAAATCTTTATGAGCCAATACCATATCCCAAACTTCGTAATTGTTCTCTCTTCATTTTCGATCTTCCCTCTATTTATACTTATAATTGTTGTGTTGTACCTTTTGTTTAACCTGTTCATGTAGATCAATAATTGTTGTTGAAAAATCTTCTTCGTCAGAACTCCTTTGTTCAATTTTTCCCAAATATTTGAGTTCATATCCCTAGGATGCATTCCATATAAAATATGAAACAATATCATTCCAGTACTTCTATTCAGTGAATCATTGTAAGCAAAATCGGCATGAGCTAACACTCGATCCCACTGCTTAGGATTTTCACTTACCAAGCTTTTCAATATATTTCCCAAACTCCTATTTACTACTTTGATCTTCCCATTATACTGTGGGTGATAGGCTGAGTTGAAATTAAGTTTGGTTCCAAGTTTCTTCCACAAACTACTCCGAAAATTCCCCGTGAATTTAGTATCCCTTTTCGATACAATACTTATTGGAAAACCATATAGTCTAACAACTTCATCAAAGAATAAGTTTGTAATGTGTGTGGCATCACTTGTTTTATAACATGGAATGAAATGTACCATCTTCGTAAAGTTATCAACAACTATGAATATTGAATCTTTGTCAAACCCAATACAAAGTCCATATTAATTGAATCCCAAGGTCTGCTTAGCATTGACAAAGGAGTGTATAAACCTGTATTGTGACTCCTTCCCTTGGCATGTTGACATATTTGGAACCTACTCACAAAATTTTCTACATCTGATCTCATTCTTGGCCAAAAATTAAAAAAATGACTTAACTTCCCCAATGTTTTATCAATTCCAAAATTCCCTACCATTCAACATTATGCTTCTCGTGTATCAAATTTTCCCTCATGGAGCAGCTAGGAAGACAACTTATTGTGTTTTAATTACATCTCATATTGCAACATGTACTCATTCCAAGGACCTCAATCCCTACTCACTGGATTTCTTCATGCTTCAAAATCATCTTGAAAGTCAGAATCAACCTCATATAGGTCCTTAAAAAATTCAGAACCCAAAAATTTAACTTGACTCTCATGCATAATCAAATTTCTTCTACTCAGAGCATCAACTACATTGTTTGAATTCCCACTAATGTGCCTCAACATGAAAGTAACAACTTGTAAGAACTCCACCCACTTAACATGATTTTGGCTCAATTTGGGTTGTTGCATTATAAACTAGAAGGAATGATTATCCGAGAATAACACAAACTCCTTGGGCATCAAATAATGTCTCTAGTGTTTTAAAGCTTGTATAACAACATAAAATTCCTTGTCACATGAGGAATATTTCTATCTTGAATCATTTAACTTCTTGCTTAAATAAGCAACATGTTTGTCCCCTTAACTTTGTACAACCCCAAATGTTTTCCCAGTAACATCACACTGAACTTGGAACAACTGGTTAAAATAAGGCAGTTTAAGTATTAGTTATTCAATGATCTTTTTCTTCAATATATGAAAATTCTTTTAATCTTATGTTGTCCAATAGAATGGTTGTCTATCTTTCTTAATGGTGTCAATAATTGGTGCACAAATGGCAGTAATTTTTTTGCTAAACTTCCTATAAAAACTAGCTAAACCATCGAATATTCTTACTTCAAAAATACTCTTAGGTGAAGGCCAATTACAATCGCTTCCACCTTCTCCAGGTCCATTTTCAGTCCTTCTTTAGGAATAATAAAACCCAACGACACTAATTATGTTTTCATAAAAGAACACTTTTCCATGTTTATCAATTACTTTTCTTGTTGCAACCCTTTTAGAACATGTTGTAAATGCCTTAAATGTTCTTCCTTTGCTCAACTGTACATCAGAATATCATCCAAATAAACAATAATGAACTTACTGACAACCGCGTTCATCAATCTCATAAATGTACTAGGTGCATTGGATAGTCCGAAAGGCATGACCAACCACTCATATAATCTGTCATTTGTCTTGAAAGTTGTTTTACACTCGTCCCCTTCTTTGATTCTGATTTGATAATAATCTCTTTTCAATTCGATCTTGGAGAAACAAGTTACTCCACTCAAACAATCCATCGTGTCGTCTATTTGAGGCAGTGGCAACTAGTATCTAATAATAATATTGTTGATTAGTCTGGAGTCCATGCACATTCTCCACTCTCATATTTCTTTGGGGTAAGTAATGTAGGCACTATGCATGGACTCAATCTTTCTCGAACCCTTGGACCTGCTTTCTAATCTCTTCATTCTCCTTTGGTGTCATCCTATATGCAGCTTTGTTTGGAAGGTTTGCTCCTGGTAGAAATTCAATGTGATGACATATACTTCTTTTGGGTGGTAGTTCATTTGGAAGGTCATCCACCACTATATCACTGAACTTGTGCAACATTTCTTGAAATTTATAAGGTAAATTTGTAATATTAGTTTTCATAAGCACAACTTTTGGTTTGCAAATTACAACAAAGCTTACCTCTTCTCCTTCGATATGTTGCAAAAATTCCTTGCCCCTTAGCAGCATATGCTTAGTCCCATCCTTTTCGAACTTATAATAGTTAATTCTCCCATCATGTGTCACATGCCGATTAAATTGCCATGGCCTGCCCAAAAAGATATGGAAGACATCCATAGGCATGATGTCACAAATCACTTTGTCTTTATAACTACCCACATGGAATTCTACTTCACTTTTCTCACTCAGCAATATCTAATGGATTTTATGCAGTCATGACACCTTGTAAGGCATTGGATGTTTGGTTTTCTTCAACCCCAACTTGTCCACCATCCTCGTGGAAACTAAGTTATCCATACTCCTACTATCAATCACCATTTTACAACACTTCCCATGGGCTTTACAAACTGTCTGAAGTAAAGCTTTTCTTTGGGTATGTTCTACAACCTCCTTCTTTGGCTTCAAGAGAATCTTGTTCATCATTAAGGACTCTCCAGTCTCTGGCATGTTTTCAGCTACAAGTTCTTGCTCCTTCTCTTGCTCTGCTTGAGCTACATAGGTACTTTTATACCCCATATTCTCCTTTTCAGGACACTCAAAAGATATATGACCTAGTTGGTTACACTTGTAAAATCTATAGGAAATGTCTTTTTCTCCTCCTCTACCTATACCCCTTTGCTAGGGTCTTCCTCTACTTGAGACATCTCCTTTTTATGAATTCTTTTGTTGGCTTGAGTTGCTTGCCTAAATTTTCTGAGCTGAGAATCTTCCCATTCAAGCCGACTTTCCTCTTCCTCAATTTGAACCTCGACTTCTTCCTGAGTTTTTCTTCCTCGTAATCTTCTCTTCTTCTTTTAAAGCACCTTGATATGCTTCTTCCATCATCCTCAGTGACAAAATGCTAAATTTGTCCTGAATGTCCATTCTCAAACCATTGATGTAACTTATTGTTTTCTTTGGGAATCTTATACATATCCCACTCTCAAGTTAGCTTTGTAAAACTCCTTGGTGTATTCCCTTACTGTCAACAACCTTTGTCTCAAGTTTTTCACCTTCCTGTAAAGAGCTAGCTGATTGTCTTTCGACATAAATTTGACCTTCATCTTGGCTACCATCTTGTCCCAACTTTTAATCATAGGCTTGTTATTTTTCCTCTTTTCATCTTGCACACTGTCCCGCCACAGAGATGCATTTCCTTTTAACCTTGTTACAACAAATTTAACCCTCTTGTTCTCTTCGACCTCATCATACTCAAAGTATCTATCTAGGTCATTAATCCAGTCTAGTAAATTTTTAAGACGCCGAACTCCCATCGTAGACTTGTAATTCTGGTTTAGGTCTTGAACTTTCCCCCAATATTGACCTTAGGAACCTAAGCTCTGCATACTCTTGAACTATTTCTTTTTCCTTTGTTGGGGCTTCCTCTTCCAGTTCACTCACATCTTTGGCTTCAAAGTCTCGGTGCCTACCCATCTCTACAAATTCTAATTGGGCTTGCTCTCTTTGCATTTCTTCCCTGAGTTCTTCATTAGATACATGTTGACCTCGACCTATCTGACCTCGTACTCCACCAAATCGAAGAGCCATTCCTTTTGAGTTTGTTGTAAAGAGTTCCTACAAATATTTTATGTACTTATTTAAACCAAAGATAAAGCAAAGAAACCATTACTAGATTTCTAGGTGTATGTACTTCAAACGAGATTTGCTATCTTACATTCATAAATAGTCAAACTCATGTGTTTCATTAAATATAAACACAACATAGTCAAACTCACATAAAAGCAACGTTTCTAGTTTTTAGATGCCAAATCGAAATATTCCAGGATTCCAACCATTTCCATTCACGTTGTTTTGAGAAGAAACTTTACATATTGTTGATGCCTTTATTCAAAAGTATTATTTCAAATACAAATATTCAAAACTACAAAAGAGAAATCATTGAGTACTTGTGTTCTCACATAAAGACTGCTCTGTGCTTTATTCACAAATTTTTATTTCAAATACAAAGATTCAAAATTACAAAAGAGAAACCATTAAGTACTCGTGTTCTCACATAAATACTGCTCTGTGCTCTATGTCTAAATTGATTAATTCAAGGTATTTCTGTGCTCTATGTCATCGTCACATTTTTCAGGTATTTCTTGTTTTTTGGGTAGCGGGGTCCATCAAAAGTGTGCAGTGTGGGTACTCGTTGGATGTGGAATTAAATTACGCATCCAACGAGCTCTCACGCTCAAAATTTGATTAAAAACACAGGGAGATATGTCGAAAATACAAAGAAAAAAAGTAGTTTTTTTCATTCTTCCTCCTAAATTAATAACTATTATTTTATTATTTTAACTATTATTTTATTATTTTCCTTAGGAGGCCCATTTTAGGCCTCAAATTTCCTCTAATGAAAGAGTCATCTTGCAATGCCGATCGCTGCCAAGAAATCACTGTCAAAACACTGCCAAATCGCTGCCATTGTGAGGTGAAAAGTGTTTCTTTTATTTTTTTTGTTTGGAGGTCATCACGCTGACGCCTCTTCAATATCATTTTTTTCTCTATCTCTATTTTGGACGGCACATTTGCTGAGAAATGAGTGTGTGTTGTAGGCTCCTCCACTCTGGAGAGATAGAGCACCGAAGACACTTTTGGAGAAGGTACTTGTGCGTCGACAACGCCGAGGAGTAGGAGGGAAGCAACAGCGATGATCCCTCCCTTAATCAATTTTTTGTCGGTGCTGGATCAGACCCATGCAGTGAGCGCCGGGTTATTTGCTTGTTTGACAATGAAGAGGTGAGCCATAGTTTTTTTCTTCTTCCTGTTTGGTTAAAATTATCTGCCCTACAATTCTGTAAAAGTGGTGTACTGTTTCTCTGGCCGATTTATATAATACTGAAGCATCAAAATTGACTAGGGAGAATTATGTAAATTGGAAATTCAATCTAATTACTGTACTTGAAGCTCTCGATTTATAGCCAATTGTGAAAGGGGATGAAAAAAATCGCACAGATCCTTTGTCAATCTCATATTGGAATTTGTGGGAAACCCAAGCAAAGGTGTTGATTCCTATGTCTGTAAAAGACAACATAATACCTCACATCAGAAATTGCAAGACTTCCAAAGAGACATGGGACAAACTGAAATGTTTGTATGAGATGTCTTACTCTAATAGAAATTAAGTTTTTAAATACCAAATTATTGTCTATCAAGATGGATGTGAATGAAACTATGAATACATACCTCTCTCGCATCAAAGACTTCAGAGATAATCTGGGTGACATAGGTGAAGAAGTATCTAGTAGTGATCTGGTATCTATCACATTAAAAGGTATGTTGCCAGATTACAAAGTGTTGATCTCAGCTCTTGCAGAAAGACATACCCCTCCTACATTTACAGAGCTCGATGAAATCATTGATACAAGAAGAAGAGCAAATGGAGATTTATGAGCCGGAATCTCAGTCTGTAGATCAGGCACTCATGGCAAGAGGCAGATACCCACACAGAGGGAATCACTGGAATTCACACAGAGGCAAGTTTTGTGCAAGACACATAGGTATATCACACAATGACTCTAGTGCTAATAAAGATGTTGTATGCCATTATTGTGGCAAATAAGGTCACATAGCTAGATATTGTTTTAAGAAGATAAACAATGATTCCAATAACATATACAAAAAACATAATGAAAATTATGTTAGAAAAGACACCTCGGATGTCAATGGATTTAAAAACCTAAGACTGTTTATGTCTGGACATGCTTTGTCTGGTGAGACGGATGATGAAAATGCATGGTTCATAAATTCGGGTGCATCTGCCCATATGTCTTGTAATACAGATTGGTATGATGAGTATTATGAAAAGTCTGATGGCACACACATATATCTAGGTGATAACATGTCTCACAAAGTACTAGGTTATGGAGTGATAAGTGTTAACCTACCTAATGGACAATTTAAACAGATACATAATGTGATGTATGTCCCAGGCATAAAAAAGAATCTAATATTTGTTTCTGCTATCGCCGATAATGATATGAAAGTTGAACTTGATAAGTATAAGTGCCATGTCAAAGATGTCCAAGATCATTACAGGGTTATAGTGACAGGATTCAGACTTGGTGGATTGTACAAGATGGATGCAATCAAGGGAAACCATCAGGCACTAGCAATGTCAACTATTTCAGAGGTTGAATTATGGCATCAAAGGTATGGACACCTCAATCACAATGAACTCATGTTATTACAAAAAAATTCTATGGTTGAGGGTCTTCTTGTCATTAAAAATGATCATATGGAATGTGCTGCATGTGCACTTGGAAAAAAACACAGAAATAAATTTCCTAACAATGAAGAGAAGAGATAGACTAAACTCCTTGAACTAATACAAATTGATGTATGTGGTCCTATGCAGACCATATCACTTGGTGGTGCATGGTATTTTCTGATATTTGTTGATGACATATCCAGGTTCACATGGGCTTACTTCATCAGAAGGAAAAACAATGTCTTCGAATACTTCAAGGAATTCAGAATCAAAGTTGAGAAGCAGACAGGTAAATACATTAAAATCCTCAGATCGGATCAAGGTGGTGAGTACACATCTAGATCTTTTAGAAGATATTGTACAGAAAATGGAACCCAACAGCAATTCACAGTCACTGATACACCTCAACAAAACGGTATTGCTGAGAGGAAAAATAGAACATTGGTGGAATGTGCTCGCAACATGCTCCAAGGTAAAAAACATTTCTAATGGATTTTGCGCTGAAGCAATAAACACTGCTATTTATTTAAAGAACAAGAGTTCAACAAAGAAATTAGAACTTCAAACCCCCTTTGAAGTCTTTCATGTCTATAAACCTGAAATTAGTAATTTAAGAATATTTTGTTCTAGGGATTTTGCACACATACCTAAAGATGACATAAGGAAATTGGATGCAAAATCCATTGAGTGTATCTTTGTTGGCTACTGTGATGATCAGAAAGCATATAAATTATTTCATCCTAGTTCACACAAATTGATTGCTAGTAGAGATGTTGTATTTCATGAAAAATACAAATATATGTCACATGATAAATAATGCTGATGAAGAACTGATCCTAGATAAGCATGTCAAAATAGATAAAATTATTCAAAAAGTGCAGGATCAACAGCAGGTGCAAGAACAACAACAAGTTCAGGACTAGGAATCAATCATGAGTGATACTACTTCAGATGATGAAACAGTAGAAGACAAAAGAATCATGGATGGAACTCCAGCAGGTACTGTAGTACCTAGAAGGTCAACTCGTTAAAATCATCGTCCAATAAAGTTTAGAGATTATGCCTTGATGACTAGTATAATGAATGTCATAGAACCATTAAATTATGAACAAGCCAAAGATAAGGAATAATGGGTAACTGCAATGAATGAAGAATATAATTCTATTATGAGAAACAAAACTTGGGATTTAGTAGAATTACCCAAAGATAAAGTACCCATAGGATCAAAATGTCTATTCAAATCTAAACTTAAAGCAGGTGGTAGTATTGACAAATTTAAGGCAAGATTAGTTGCTAAGGGTTATTCTTAGCAAGAGGGAATTGACTTTGAAGAGACATATGCACCAATAGCTAAGTTAAACACCATCAGATTGCTAGTTGCATTAGCTACTAACATAATTGGAGAATACACCAGTTAGATGTCAAATCTTCTTTTCTAAATGGTGATTTAAAAGATGAAGTATACTTAGTGCATCCTGAAGGTTTTGTTCAGAAAGGAGAGGAGAAGCTTGTGTGTAGGTTAAAGAAAGCTATCTATGGACTGAAACAGGCTCCTATATCATGGTATATCAATATTGACACCTTCTTTAAATAGTAAGGGTTTCTCAAAAGTAAAAATGATTCAAGTTTATATTTTAAAGAAGATAAATAGGGAAATGTTTGCTTGATATCGCTATATGTGGATGATCTTATCATTACAGGTGGAGCATATCAATTAGTTGCAGATATTAAAAGTAATTTGTCACAAGAATTTGAAATGAAAGACCTTGATGACTTACATTATTGTTTAGGCATTGCTTTTTGGAGAGAATCTAGTAAACATTCATCACTCAAAGCAAATATGCAATGGAAATACTTGAAAGATTTCAAATGAGTGAATGCAAATATGTATCCACTCCTTTGGATCAAAATGTCAAATTATACAACAGTGATGGATCTAAAGAAGCTGATGGTACTTTGTATTGTCAACTAGTGGGTAGTCTGAACTACCTCACTACTACAAGGCCAGACCTATCATATTATGTTAGCATCCTTAGTCAGTTCTTGGCTAAGGCATGCAAAACACATTGGAAAGTTGCAAAGCAGGTCCTAAGATATTTAAATGGAAATGTTAATTATGGTCTTTTATATACTGATGTTTCTGATGTTCAGTTGGTAGGTTCCTATGACTCTGACTGGGTAGGCAATCTTGATGACATAAAATCCACTTATGGATATGCTTTTAACATTGGTTCGGGAGTCATATCATGGAGCAGTAAGAAACAACCAACTGTTTCTTTGTCATCCACATAAGCTGAATATAAAGCTTTAACCAGTGCTACTTGTGAAGCCATTTGGTTGAGGTGCGTTATTGAATATGTTGGAACATAACAAAAACAAGCTACCAGAATCCAATGTGACAATCAAAGCTCAATTAAGCTGGCACACAATCCAGTATATCATGCCAGATCCAAACATATTGAACTGCATCATCATTTTGTCAGAGAAAAGATTGAGTCTCAAGAAATTGAACTCATCTATTGTAACACAAGTGAGAATGTTGCTGATATTTTTAATAAACCAGTAGGAAGGATCCATTTTGAGGATCTTAGGAAGAAATTAGGTGTTGTCAATAATCCATTTCTGCATTAAGGGAGGCTGTTAGATATAATGCAACAAATATATTCATGATATTTGCTATATCTAAATTTCTTCTTCAAACAACTCCTATGTTGTAGGATCTGATCCACATTTATTGGATCTAGCTTAGCTTATTATTTTTCCTATATATGTAACCTTTGTTCACTAATACAATTGAGTTGAGTGTTTCTCCTCCTGTCTGTCTGAGCAAGCCTTTGTGCTATGTTGGTTTCCTCCTTGGTTTCTTTAATTTGGTATCAGAGCCAAGTTGAGGGCTGCTGTGAGGGAACTAGAAAACTGTTGTGAGTGAGCATGTGTGGAGGAGCTCCTTGGCTGACTGCCTGTTTGTGGTGGAGAAGAAAAATAGTTGAATTTTAATTATGAGCTGAAAAGTTCAGCAAAATCCCAGGAACTTGGTAAAAATCTCAGCAAAAGTTTAGTGACAAGATCAACTTAAATGCAACAATCTTTTGATGAAATTGGAACGAAGAACATAAAAAACCAAACCTTCATATAAATCGAGCAAGAAGGCAGTCAACCAACCAAGGCGATAGCGATGACTAACCAAACAACATAGATGTATTAATGCACAGTAAACAATGCAGGTACAGGTGACTGTGATTGAAATTATAGTAACAAACAATTATTTTCGAAATAATTTGATAGGCAATTTGAAATAGTTTCATAATTCTCTAAAGCATATGAATCATAAGCAATTATGGTGTCTCAATTCTCACCTTATCATCCACTCCTGGCTTGACACTATATATATATATCAAACAAACATAAAAAAATGTGATGGTTGCAATAAGACATCACTAATATTGACCTATGAAATATTGACAAAATTTCTTTAAAAAAATATTTAACTAAATACATATACAACTCCTATGTTTAACATATCAATTTGCAAGAAAAATATAAAGTCAAAAGAAAAACTAATTTGAAAGTCAACGCAAACATTAAAGGAAAAACTAATTGAAAGTAACCCCAAACTCATTGCAATAGTATCTTGGCCTTTTCAGAGATTAATAAGGTTCTCTTTCATATTCCATGGGAAGTCAAACTTTTTGTTATCTCATATGTGTAGAAATATTGATGGTTTAGAATGAATTTATTAGAAATTTGTACAACCTAGATATCCAACTTAGCATTTTAAATTTTATTTATTTATAAAAATACTATAATAATTTTCATAATAAAGTTGTTAACTATATAAAATGTAATAAAAATTATATAATTTAAATATTCAACATAATTTTTTTCAATTTTATTTATTTATAAAATGCTATAAAAATTTCATAATAAAATTTAAGAAAAAAAACAAAATAAATTACATTATACTTTTAATATAGTATTGTATTTTTTTTAAAAAATAGAGAAAGACAATATTTTAATATAATATGATACTTTATGGCTACATACTTTCCATAAATACTTATAAGAAAATATAGATATTGAAAAGATGCATTATATCACATGGAAACAAACAACAATGTAACACTAACTTTTAAATGTCTTTAAAAAAAAATGCATATTTAATTTTTTTAATTGAATCTTTCACATATTAAGTATTGATTTTATATGTATTGATTTTAGTTATAAATTGTTTGGAAAAAGAATAATACAATAACCAATAATATTAAAAGCTAGAAAAACATTATATATAATTAATTAATTCATAAAAAACTTACAAAAGTAAATCAAATCTTACCTAGGTAGAAGGACATCACTTGCAAAATAAAAATAATTATATGAAACATCAACAAAACACTATAAAAAGAAATAAAATATGAAACATCATAAAAGTATAAAAAAATTAGTATAAGCTATATTTGTACCCAAAAAAATGTATAAAAAAATTAGTATAAGGTATATTTGTAGAGTGGCTTGAAGATCTTTTCCCAATGATACAATAGCTGTTAAAATATTGCAATGTTTCTTTACTCTATAGTTTTATAAATAGTTGTCCAAGTTCTAGGCAAAGGGTTTAGAATATGTGTTAAAATGATAATTTTTGTTTTTATAACTTTTTTTATAATGTGTTAATGTTTGCTTGTGAAATAATGTTTTAAGTTAGTTTATTATTTTGATTAAAAAATTATAAAAAATTATTAATATTTACATGTGAATTTGGATCTATTTTTTTTAATAATAATTTTTTACCAAATTATATTTAAAAAATGAAAAATAAACAACTTCATTTTTAATGAAAAAAAACAAAATGATATAAACCTTTAGAAAAATAACATTAATAAATGATATAATCATGACTTTCGCATAAACTTACCTTCCGCTATATTCCATACTTTAAAACTCCTTAATACTTTTCATTTTACATGATTAGTGGAGGTGACTACATTCCGTTGGGGCTTGGAATACTACATGTGACCAATTTTCTTCCTTTGCACTGGCTAGGTTTATATATTCATTCATTTACCATTGTATTCTGTAAGCCCGTCTAGCTCAGTTGGTAGAGCGCAAGGCTCTTAACCTTGTGGTCGTGGGTTCGAGCCCTAAGGTGGGAAAGCTTTCTTTGCTCTACTATTGTACTCTATATCATATTCAACAATACAAAACCCTTTTTTGGCTTTATTGTACTCTATATCATATTCAACAATACAAAAAACCCTGCATTATCAGGGAATGCATATTGTACTCTATATCATATTCAACAATACAAAACTCTTTTTTGGCTCTATTGTACTCTATATCATATTCAACAATACAAAAACCCCTACATTATCAGGGAATGTACTCTATATCATATTCAACAATACAAAACCCTTTTTTGGCTCTATTGTACTATATATCATATTCAACAATACAAAAAACCCTGCATTATCAGGGAATGTATAGAAGCCATAAATTTCAGCAGAAAATTGCAAAACAAAACAAGAGGCTCTCCAAATCCCTACTTCATGGCAACTTCAATCTTAATATTTATATATTGATTTGTTATATTTATTTGACACTGACTATACTGAATGAAATCGGACAAGAACATTAAAACTTATTAGTTCAGTTGCTTACGTTTTATTCCATTTTCATTATATTATACATATATGATATATCAAACGCTTTACGCCGTATAAAACTGTTAAAACATTATAATCATATCCTAATTTTGTAATGCTTGGCATAATAATCATATATTAAATTTCTATTTCCAATGCGATTATTTCATTTAAAACAAAAAAAATGTTATTTTATTTTAAAAAGATAGAGAGGGAAATACGTGTGGCCAGTTGGTTAAAACAAGATATTTGAATTTTAATGAAAAATCTGTTATAAATCTATATTTCAACATCTTCCATAGTTAAAGGCTATTATGGACCACTTCATTGCCCCAAAAAATCAAAATACATTTCACAAACATCAAATAGTTCTTTTGCCACGTATTTACAAAATCCTTGAACCTTATTAGAAATGCATTATACATTAAATGCTATTTGATGAGGTACATAAACAACTCCTCTTACATCTAAATGTGAGGATACCTTCTTTAATGCAATCTTCTATTGATAAATGGAGAATTCAACATACAATCCCCCGAGCATTATACTGGACAATATTTTAGTAATGCAATTATGATTAACAATCAAAATACATTTGATTTTTTACAACACCACCTAACATAAAAGTGCAAAGCTGAGTGGAAATCAACAAACTCACATTGTGAATGCAATGGAAAATCTAAAAGAAAAAATTAAAGGAGTATTTTGTTTGCCATGGTTATCAATAATACTAAAACTAGATATGCATGTATGTGTTGTTAATGGCATTGTGAATGTTTATTGTGTTTATATAAATGTTGAGAATAAATATAATGTAGTGTGTTTAGAAATAGATACAACATATTTCCATTATGAATGGTTTATGGTAAGTAAAATATGATTAAGTATGTTTCTCAAAAAAAAAAAAATTATGAAAAGCTTAATATTAGTTATCGTAAATTGAAATAAATATTACACATAAAAAAACACTAAATACAAATTGCTTATCAAGATGCACATTGCAAAACATTCACAATATATTTATATGTCAATTTGATTGGAAATTATAGAACGTTTGCGAGGAATGAAGCACATGTGCATTTTATAAAGGAGCACTTTAAAATGAAAAATTGCCCTGCATAAGGGTTTTCTCTCAACTTTTATTAGCTTAGGAACTAGAATAGAAGAACTATAACTCTATTCTTTTATTTCATTACTAGTTTCAATCATTTAATCAACCAATAAAATCATCTTTTATGATGGAACCATCAAACTTCATAATAGAGGAATAGCTATGAGACCAAGATACCTGAAACAACCATCACCTATTTTTTTTATTCTCACTGCATTAAGCTACACTAACCACTTAAATTAAAGCTAGAACATAGATAAAAACGAAGAAACCATCTCCAATATGCTTTTACTAACACCTCCATATAGAAGGATAAACAAGCCATTACCACTTGTAACAACTCTTTTAGAACTCAAAGAAAGACTTGTATAACTTGAAATAACCTTTGCTTATAAATTATTTCAAATGGGTATGAGAGGATCAATAATTAATGTACCTATAAATATGGACATTATATCATAAGCATTTGCACGATTAAACATGGAAAGTACATGTAAACATTGTAATGAAAGTTTTGAGACAACTATGTGACCGAGCTTTATATAAAATTGAAAATATCCATATAAATCAGTATTGGAATTGAAACGCATTTAATGAAAGTAAAACAAATAGTGACAATGAAAAACAAAAGGCATAGTGATTCATTAATACATGATACATGAAAAGGCATAATGATTCATTAATACATCATGTATTCATGATTTGCACATTAAAATTATGGAACATTTTATTCAAAAGAAGAAAAAAAATTATTTTTTTGTTATTCAATGAAATCAAAAAAACAATAACATACATCATAAAAAAAGCATCATTCTTTGCATACTACAAAGTACCACTCATAGTCATTCTCAATACAAACTAATAGTATTTCTCAAATTACATCATAATTATACATCTATTCGATTAACTCGTTCTTTCTAAAAAACTAAACTGATGACATACAAAATGTCATAATATCAATCGAAGAGTATATTATCACAATCTAAAGTAGAATGCGAAGAGAGTATTCAAAGAGAATTGATCCCTCCAACAATTATTCCACAAAAAGAATGCATGTTGGCCCTCTGATAGCTTCTTAGACAAGTCATCAATAATGGCATTCTATTCCCTCTAAACATGACTGATGGATATATCTAAAAAAGATGAAAGAAGATACCATAATCGATGGTAGCACTGGTCCAAAAATAACACCTGCGAGTTTTGGTAAACCGGTTTCCTAGTTTATGATTACCTTCGAGCCACCAAGAACCTTAAAAGTATCAATACCAATAGTAGCAACAAAATACAATATCCCCAAAATGCCAATAATTCAACTCTTGTATTGGAACTATGACCACAACTCATCCAAAGTTTAAAGTGACGCTCCTCATTCATTTTTAAGAACATGCCCCCATCACAATTTCCCAACGATGTTGCCCCATCAAAGAATCCAATAGCTACATGGATGTTAAAAGAAGGCTCTATTATTTGTTTGTTATTCTTTTTCTTCACCCAAGTGTAATATTCTCTATATAATTTTAGAATACTCCTACAACTGATTTCCACATTTTGAACCTTATTTTCAAAGATAACTTCATTTATGGATTCCAAACACCCCAATAAATGAAGGTTGGAAATAACTTATGGCTTTTGACTATATCCACCCAATGACAAAAAATTTCTTCAACTGATGTCTTACCCCAATCTTGTATAATCTGAAGATCATGTTTGATACCTTTACAAATTTGTATGCAGAAAGAACATTGCATAAAAAAATGTGACATTTTTTCACAGTCTTGTTCACACTTAATACAAAAATGAGGTCCATTCCAATCTCTCTTGGCCATACTGTCCCATGCCAATAAAATATTCTCTAAACAAAGTCAATAAAAACATTTAATTTTGATCGGAATCCTCCATTTCCATAGCCTACTAAACCACCATTTATACTCACTGTTAACAACCCTACTTAGCAGAAGCTCGAAAAATCATAGTGAAGAAGAGGTAATGGTCGTTTGCAATACTTTGGTTAAAATTTTATAGTATGAAAGCATGGTAAAAGGCGAAAAACGATAATTTGTCAAAGGATCTGACGGTGCGGAGTGAAAAGATGAAGATCAATGGTCTGTATTATATCCGCTTCCTAAAAGATGCGAGGAAGATAAGTATATGCGGGCGTTTAATGTAGTATATGGATCAACGGTCATCGATCCAACCAGATGAGGTCTACGGTCTATATAAGCTCCGCTTTGTGAACCCGCACGCTTGTTAAAACAACGAAGCCCGGTGGAATTGAGTAAGTGTCATTTGATCTAACGACGGAGAAATAAAGGCAGATTACATCTACGATTATGGATGAATCCGGAGCAGAAACTTGCATGATGGATAAGACCACGACGCTCAGCGAAATTGGATACATGCCACCTTATCTGACGGTGGAGAAATAAAGGTGAAATTGATCAACGGCCACAGATAGATCCGAAGTGGGAAGGTGCGTGGCAGATAAAGGTAAAGGGCGGTTGCAGAATATAAACCACTGTCCACGTGGCCAATCGTGGTGTAATCCGGAGGCGAAAGCGGTTTAGAGGAAACCACCAAAGGCACGCTCCGGAGTGGGGTCCTATAAAAGGGAAGTTGACTTGTTCCGTGGTTATTTTATTGGCGCCGGACGAGTGAAAAAGACCTGCAGATTCGTCAACCTTCGACTGTCAATTTCGAGCCATGGTAAATAGGTAAGGCTTAAACACCCATAATCCGTCCATCTAATTGCCATTATCAACTGAGTTATGGACCAAGAGAAGGAATTGCAAGGGTCTGGTCGAATTATAGATGACAGGGAAGATTATTTAGTTGATAGAGACAGAGGCGTGTGCGACCATTTTCTGTCTATAGGAAGCGTATCAGTCAGTAAAGAAAGGTTGTGGCACTACAATTCGCAAGGAAATGATGTCTTGAATGTCTATAAATCCTTTTTGTATTATTTTGCTCTCAAACAAACCCTGCATTTTCCAGAATTTGCTGAGTGGTGCGCAGTCAATTATTCCCCTTCTCAAAGAGTCATTGTGAGTCAGTCTACTTCTCGAATACTCTGTAAAGTCAATGCCAAAGTTGTCCGCGAAAATTTAAACATGCTCGACAGTTACCCTGACAACCGTGAACCTGTAAATGAGTCTATTCTTGCTGAATTGTACAAAAGTTGTATCCCTGAAGTTCGTTGCAAATTTTTGTCCAGTATTTTGAAAGAGGGTCAGTCTTTAGACGGTATTTTCCCGCCTTACCATGTTCATATTTTCAAAAATGAAGTTCAATTAGTGGTATCCCTGGTCTGTCAAATTTTGGGTCTTGACGATGATTGTCGCGTAACTGAAGTCATCATTGGTTTTTTGTTAAAAATAAGTTCATTTGGTTCAGAGTCTCAATCGGTTCCTGTTTTCAATCTAGATGAGTACTTGGCGGAAGCAATACACCTTCAGTTAAGTGAATTCCCGAAGGTCAGGTTCTTTAAATTTCAAACTTACTTGTTGAACATGTTGTTGTGTTCAAATGTCACTGAATTACAATTTTTGAGTACCATCTTCTCTTCTGATTTGCCCAAGCAGATCAGCATTTTTGAGTTTGCCAATTCAATCATGTCAGAGATGTATAAAATTTTGTTCGATGAAGTGCTGCCCCATGTGTTAGAAGATATGAAATGCTTGATGCAATCCTCGCCCGAAGATCGAGTCGGAGACTGGTTCCTGCATAAAGATTGTACTGTTTTAAGGATATATGGATTCACTGGGGAACCATATAGGTTACCTGCTTTCCTCACTCCCAGAGTTTTTGCATTAAAATTCATGAGGCAAAGGCTGCATTCAGAGGAAGAACATTTTGGAGCCTTTAAAAAATATTCAAATATCAAATTCCCACTCAAGGTTGGCTCTTTTATTTTCAAAAATAAAGGTGCCTTAGTGTTTATTGAAAAGTTATTGGGAAGCATGGAATTTCAAAAAGAGCCGAAGGCAAATTATGACCCTCACCACATAATTTCCCTAAGGAAGCAGGCCAACAAAAACAAACCGTTTGAACACCAGTTTATTGAAGGATTGAATGAAACAACAAATCTGTTGCAGTTTACAGAAACTCCAGGGTCCGATGGAGATGCAAGTACTTTACCAGTTACCGTATCACAAGTGACAGAGGGTCCTAATGTTTTGATTAAAAGGAGTCTGTCTGAAATTGAAAGCATGGAAGTGGATGAAGATGGATTACATAAAAAGGCAAGATTGTTACAAGTTGGTGGAGTCTCAAGTGAAGAGGTTTCTGATGATTTCAAGAGAGTTGCTTTAGTCCCAACGAAATCCGTACAAATAAATCAATTTTCTTTTAAAAGTGTAGATAGTTCAGAACCAAGCTCAATTTTCAAATCCAAGGAAGAGCTTAAGGCCAGTTATATGGAGAAAAGAAAGCAGTCTCTGGAAGAGACAAGAAGTTTACTCCCGAAGGTAAGGAATTTGAACAATCCGAAAACCTCCCTGGTTTCTGCCAGAGATACAGAAAGAAATACCTTCAAATTGGCCATGGTGAGCGACAAGAAAGTGACAGAAATGGAACTAAGATTGGATAAGATTAGTGTACCTGATAAGATACAGCTTCACAAGCAAACAAGTGATATTATTTATTCAGATCTGTTACAAGCTATGATGAGAATCAATAAACTACAAATTTTGGTAGATAAGTTAGAGATTCAATTGAAACATGAAAGAGTTGAAAATAAGGCCAATACCATTCAGATTAAGAAGCTACAAGGAGATATTATCCGTTCAGACAATGAAATAAATAACACCCAAGCTGTCAGAAGAATGTTGGAAGAAAAGGACAATGCTCTCCAAGTTTTGAAGAAAATATTGAAGATCCCAGGCTCAGAACATGTTCAATCATCCGAATTATTGGCACTGCAAGAAGAGAAATACAAGATGCAGCAGGAGATGATGGAACATAAAGGAAAAGCTGTCAAGTTACAAGAGGAGAAGGACAGATGGGAAGCCGAACGAAGTGAACTGATATCTCAAATTGCCTTGTTGAAAAGGGACCAAAACGAGGAAAATGAAATCATGGAAGAATTGATGAGTCAGACTCCTATTGATGAGGACCTGTCCATTGTAAATATTGATAAACCATTGAATGACTTTTCTGCGGATGACTTGTCAATTCCTATGTCCCAGGTCAGCTTAAAGGATGAAGAAATAAAAGAGTTAAAAGCGGAGAATGAAAAGATCAAGTCTGAATTGGCCAAAGTAAGTGAGAATAAAAATAAAATATTGCAAGACAGGAATTAGCTGCAAAAGAAATTCAATGAAATAAAAGCAAGAAACATTGGGAAATGTCCTCTCCAAGGGGAAAAGCACATCATTTGGGACACCTTATCTATAGAAATCACTAAATTCAGGCACCATCTGAACTTTATCGATGATCAAAACATATTGATCAATTTGGCTCACCAAAGACTAAAGTTAGTGAATGAACGCATGGAGAGAAGACCCCTTACCACAGCCCAGAACACACTGAATTTTCTAAATTCATTGACATACCAGAAATTACATGATATGGGAATAAATGACAGAATATCAATAGTACTATGGGCTAAAAGGTTTATCCACAAACACCATTTAATGAAGACGGTCCAGGACAAGGCAAATGAAATGCTTTCAGATGTTAATAACTTCAAGCAAGTTTTCAAAAAGCTATTTGAGGACGGCCTACCATGCTTTTGGGACGAAGAAGGACGAATGTTCTCTCAGGAGCACTATCACAGCTTGTTAGTTCAAAGCCATATGGATCATTCCAAATTTGATGATTTGGAAAAAGGCCTAACATGGAAAGCTATTGTGGACAAATTGACAGAGGATTTCGAAATCTTACAAAAGTTCCTAATCATCAGGAGAGGATTGCCCAAGTTATCATATGAAGCTTACATGGAGTTAGAAGTGTCAATTCAAGAGATGATGGAATATGATACCCCGAGCGCAGAGCAATGGAAAGCTGTGGAAAGGTTCGGAAAGAAACAATACATCCTTCATTCATAAGAATAGATGGCGCGTGCTGAGGAGCTGACTGGACGACGACCTGTTACCAAGTTGATTTTAGCTTAATGATTTGTTAGTATTGAAGCTGTAGTTTATTCCTAAAAGTTAGGAATTTAGTTACAAGACTTTAATTAAGCCGATCATTCAGTTATGAATCTTCTTGGAAGATCAAATTATTTTATGTATATATTTGTATCTATTTTATGAGATGGGGGTTGGAACCCGTCCGGTTGTTGAATGTTTTTGAAAGACATATATTTTTGAGCAAGAAATTGAATGCGAAGAGATTATCAGAGATTCCTGCGCCATTTGTATTACAGTCTGTGCTTCTTTCCTTGTGATTGTTTTTCCTGTGTTCACTCCATTCTGTTTTCTTCATATTTGGAACAAAGTGTTGAATGATTGGAATTCATATTTATTATGCTCTGGTCATTGTTTCAAATATTTTATAAACCTTTCTGCTAAAGTCAATATTGAATTCATATCTTGATGCTCTGTATTGATGGACTATGCTCTACTTATTCTGCTCCAAATGGATTAAATGAATGACTGTGATTGAATGGTTACCTTTCCTCTGATGAACTTCTGTGCATATGATTTTATGTTATTTATTTATATGTGACCCCATGCCCAATGGTTATGCATGTTGTTTCAACCACCTTTATAATCTTTGAGTGTTGATATATATTTCTGGCCTTGTAAAATCTATATTCGAGAGATCCCTCTCTGGAAAGAAAAGCCAGTTTCTTTCTAAAAGTGGTTTTTGTTGTTACCTTGGGATTTACCTCTTACAACCTGGGTACATTCTGAGTGCTAACACTCACCATTATAATAGTCATGAGAAATTGCATCATAGATAGCTTTAACATTTACCTTCATGTTGCTTTATTCCAAACCCATACTAGGGTGTCTTCCTCCTCATTCAGTCGGATACCAAATCTAGAGAGGGTACTAATGTATGCAGTCAATTCCTTATCCCATTGACCACCTAGACCTAGATCCTCTACACTCGGCCAGTACACTCAACCAATACGAGCCAATTTTCCTCATCTATAGGTGTCTTCTAATCTAATCCAATGTAACAAACCCAAATTCTGCAAGGTAATCTTGAAGGAATGATGAGAGCATATAAGATTCCTCACCTCCAATGAAGCGGTCCACCCCCCACAATAACTTGTGTTCCTTTACCGACTTTCCAACTAAGCCACATGTTGATTCACAAAAGGGTCTGAATAAAACCATTCCAAAAATAAGATAGAGTCTGAATAAAACCATTCCAAAAAAAGATACGACTCTAAATGATTTATAGAATCCCAAATCTAGTGCAACAAAAATTTATTGTTAAACTATTTAGATTTTATAACATCATTCCATAATCCTCTGTCAAATAAATCATGTATCAACTAAAACACGCCATAAACTTTTCATACACAATGCAAAGTTTAACCATTGCATATTCTTATGTCCCATTCCCCTAGCTTTTGGAAGACATGGTATGTCCCATCTTACCAAGTGTATCTTCACGTTATATGCAATTACCAAAATTATGGAACTTACTCCACCCAAAGAACAACATTCAAGTTGAATTTGCAAAGGCAAATACATAGAATATATTATCTTTCTAAGACTATTGTATGGGAATCTACATGCTATTTGAATTTTCGGCAAATATATAGAATAAATTATCTTTCGAATTTTCGGCAAATACATAGAATATATTATCTTTCTAAGGCTTTTTTTTTCAGAAAGAAAAAAGCTTGTCCTTGTTATTCATATTGAATCAAAGGGCATCTACTGGGCCCACCCAATAAATGGGCTACATTCTTAGAGCAGTACATAAGAGGAGGTCTACTTCCTGACTTCGAGAAGAGACACATCTCAATGGTTCTGTAAGGGAGAGGGATCAATGCTAAACCACAGAAAGATACCCATCAAAAATATATACTGTTCATTCTAACCCATATCTACCGTGTACAAAAAGAGCAGTAGAGCTGCAATCTAAAGGAGCCAACTCCAAACTAAAAAAATACAGGGTGCAATATGAAAAAAATGGAGTACATGCTCCAAGAACCAGCTCAGATGAGCTTGAGAGTATCCTGAGTGATCAAAAGACCATCAAAAAATTCAGAGAAAGTGCACAATCCTGGAGCCAAAGAAAGAGCAGATTTAGATAGTCGGTCTGCGTGCTGATTATGCTTACGATAGATATGACTAAATGACAGTTCTAGAAAGTGTGAAAAGAGATTTCTAGTTTCTCTACACCAGTAGTACAGCTCAGGAGGAGAGAGAGCAGCATGACCCTTTGCCCAGTTTATGATGACTGATGAGTCACCGAAAACCTTGAGGTTGGGAATCCCCATCATTGGGTAATAAGCAGAAGGGCCCAAAGTCCGATCAGTTGTGCTTTGGTATTGGTGCACTGTCCCGTCCCCACAACAAATTCAAAAGAGTGTGTCTCATTCAAGTACAAGCAGATACCGACTCCTCCAATATAATTTGCTGATGCTCCATCGAAAAAACCACAAGGATATACTAGATTAGGCCCAGGACCCAATACTCTGGTTTTTTTCCTCTTCTTAACTAGTGGACCATACATTTGTGAGAGGTACCCAATCTGTTGAATAACACTGAGGATGGACACCTACTTCCCTTAAAAAATACAGAGATTCCTAGCTTTCCTTATGATCCACATGATGAAGAAGGGAAGGTAACAACCAACTGTGTGCTCCAAAAATTTGACAGTCCATGAATCTAAAAAATCCCAGAGATTATCAGACTGAACGAAGGGTGTAATATGGTGCTGATCACATAAAAGATGGAGCACTTCTTCCATATCTGACAATGAAAGAATAAATGTTGGATATTTTCATCATTTGCATAACAGAGAAAGCAAATACTCGGTCCGGTCCACCCCCTCTTCTGTAGATTATCCCAGGTGAGCAATTAGTTCATTAATGCCAGCCATATAAAACAACAAATCTTCCTGGGCATTGTGTCGTTCTAGATAAGGTTGAGCAGTCTGCTGCCCACTGGAGGGTTCGATCAAAGAACAATGGATTTGTATACCAAATTAGCAGTGACAGAGCCATTCTATTTATTGAAAGCCCAAATAAGAGAGTCAGCTCTAGTGTAGAGACGAATACCACCCAGATCCAAAGCATTCGTAAAGGAGTTCCGGGCTTATTTCCATGTGCTAGAAATACAAAGATCCTTTGCATTATACCAGTAATGGGAAGACCCAGGAAGGGTATTACGTGCTCGAGCAAGAGTATTAATCTCCATATCATCTAAACAATCAAGCAGCCCCAAAGGCAGAGAACTAGAATATGATGCACCCACTATGGGATCGATGCCAAATAGTATGTTTTCTCCATTGCCTACCTGCCAAGAAAGATCATGACCCAACCAAGGAAGCGTTTATAGAAAACCCCTCCAGATAATCAAGACACAGTGAGAAGAAAAGTTCTTGCCTTGGAGCCATTCCACAACCGTGGAATTCTTCATATATTTGTTCATAATAACATGATGCCATAAACCATGACCCTGAAGTACCATCCAAAATTTTTAAGTCTTAAGGCAATGCTGAACCAATGCAAATTCTTGATACCCCATCCCCCATTCTTTTTTGGCCATGAAAGGAGCTACCAATTAGACAGATGATACCTATGTTTTGTGTCTGAAGAGCCCCATAAGAAATCAAAAGCAATACTTTTGAGCTTATTTATAATGGAAATAGGAATGGGGGCAAGACCAAACCAGTAGAAAGGAATACTAGTTAGCACTGCTTGTACTAGGATCAGACGGCCACCAAGAGAGAGTAATTTGTGTGACCAATGAAGTATCCTATTCTCAAATTTCTGAATCAGCCAATACCAATCAGTGGTTTTATATCCCAGAGGCTTGAGTTGATAGCCCAGGTATTTAAAACCAATAGAGATTGGTTCCATTTTGTAAGGCAGAATCCGAGCAATGTCCATACCAATGTCCACATCCATATTCTTGAAGAGAAAGCACGATTTATCCATACTAATACACATGACGGATGCTTTGCAGAATGTAATCAAGATAACTTCAAATGTCATCCATTCAGATAGAGTACCAATGCCCAGTAGGATAACATCATCCACAAAGAGAAGATGTGTTAAGGAAAGTGAAGAAGATATTTTTATACCCTTGATGAGTCCATGTTCCCTTGCATCTGCAATAAGTAGGATGGGCCCTTCAATAATTAAAATGAAAAGCAAGGGAGATAAGGGACAACCATGTCTGATACCCCGAGAAGCTTTGAAGAACTTCGATGGAGTGCCATTGATAAGGACATCAAAGTTTGCTGAAGTGAGACAGGCCATAATCCAGTTGACCCCAAAGAGAGGGACCCCAATCTGAATTAATATGAGTCGAATGAACGACTAGTTAACTCTATCAAACACCTTTACTAGGTCCAATTTCAAAATGAGAGCACACATGTTCTTTCTAAGACTATTGTATGGGAATCTACTTGCTATTTGAATTTTCGGCAAATATATAGAATAAATTATCTTTCCAACTATATTGTATGGGGATCTACGTGCTGAAGACATTATAAAAACCTTCGCCATTATAAAAACACTCGAGTACCAATAATTTTGGAACTATTACACGTTAGTGGTGACTTTGCATATTACATAATAGAATTATTTTTCAAAATGATGAGAGTAAATAATAATTGTTAGTGATTGACACTATGCATATACTGAAAGGGTGATTAAATTTAAGACTCATATTTAAGATTGGTTTCATATATGTCAATCACATACCTTTCATGATTATAACAATTGCTTTCAACACAATATTTTTTTTACACTCATATGTATAAAATAAAGTTTTGTTGGCACTCATAAGTATAAAGTAAAGTATTGTTGGACTCTAGTAAAAACTACGTTCAGTGATTGTATAATAAAAGAAGGAAAAATAAACACATTGAATCAATATAAGAGTTTGAAAAAGTTTGTCTCATGAAGAAATACCTAGTGACTTGTTTTCATTATTATACATAGGATAAATGTTCTAAGGTCATTAATACATTGGGATGTTTTTTTTAAATCATAGATATTATTGTTTTGAAAATAAAGGATGTTTTTTTTTAAATCATAGATATTATTGTTTTGAAAATAAAGGAAGATTTTTTTAGGAAGATAGAGGAAGCATACATGACCATGACTTTAGGAATAAAAGTTGTTTTAATGATAGGAAAAAAATAATAATTAAAAACTTTAAAAAAAATCTTTGTTGATAAATATATAAGTTGGGACACTTATTCCCTTGACTCAACTCTTATCAAAGTTTATGAGCAAGATTGTAGAAAGATAAAGAATTCACATTGTATATACAATTTTTCTATGCTTTACTAATTTGTCACATACCTGGTTGCCCTCTGTACACTGTAGAGACCATAGGGTACCCAATTCCACACACAAATTGTGCCCATGATTCCAAAATTCATATTTTCATTCTCTTGGCAACTAAACCATCAATTTCTACAGTGGATATATAGTTATAAATATAACTAAAAATGATTCCAATTACCCATTCTATTTTATTGGATTATTTTACCATGATTGCATTCAAACCATGCTCAATAAGCCATGCACATAAACAATTCAATTACAATAATTGAAAAAATACAATATTAAGATAAATGCATTCCATGGAATTCAATCACATTTGACACTTATCATTTTTTAATGTCCCCTTTTTTGGAATTTTGGAGAAAAGTGCAATTTGGGCAAAATTCAAACTTAACTAGTCATGACTCTAGAGGGTTCCAACTTTCACCAAATGGTCCCAAATTTGAAAGGAGATGGTATGGTGAGTATTAAAACATCCCAATTTGGTTTATGGATACTTTTTATCATACTTTATACCTATGCAAACTTGTTTGGGGATAATGACAAAAAGACAAAAATTACTAAGAAATTGTGTTCACATCCTCCCAAGGGTGATGGCCAAAATAGCTCTCCAAATCAAGTACAACCCTTCCAAATTTCAGAACAGAGTACATGAATGATTATAAGACATCAATGAATTCCCTTAACAATGTTTATTAAAGTTCTAATTGTATTATGATCTACAACATTTGTAGGGTAACTTTCATAGAAATTACTTAAGGGAAATTTGCATTACTAGCTAGACTTTGACATAGGAAAGGTAGAATATATGGTTGTGAAGTAATATGAAACATGGTGGTAATATATGGAATACAAATGTATTCCCCAAAAGAATAAAACTAAAAGGAACCCCCCCCCACAAATCTTATACTATATTCCTTCAATATTGAAGCCAAAGTCATGGAAACTAGTGGTTTGATGGCATGGGAATGCAAGAGTTTCGCATATGGATTTCTTGGAATTCGACCCACAGAGCATAGGGACATGAAATTTCAGAGTAACACATCATATATTTCTGTCACAAAATCATCCAACTCATATAATATCCCTCATACAAATCTGGTATAAAACTACTTCAAGATTGAAGCCAAAATCCATGAAGACTAGTGATACAAGGGCATGAGTATGCAAGCTTTTCATACATGTATTTATGATATTTCGAGTTATAGATCATGTGGACATAATATTACAGATACATACATCATATATTTCTTCCCCATCATCATAACACTCATATAAATGTCCTCATACAAATCTGATATAAAGCTACTTCAATATTGAAGCCAACTCCATGAAAACTAGTTATTTAAGAGCATGGGGAATGCGAGCCTTTCACACATGTATTTCTGAGATTTCTAATTACAGATCATATGGAGATGATATTACAGAGACATACATCATATATCAAATCTTTGGCATCAACTATCCTCAGCAAAGCGCAATAATCACTCCAACAAGTGCACCATCAAATGTGAGTGTGGGGAAATGGAGAATAAGGAATGAGAGAATAGTGAGATAGATGAGAATTCGACTGTATGGACATTCAACCTACAAATAAAACTCCTTAATTAATCTCCCATGAGAGGTATGAATGTCCCATCCATCAACCAACTTGGAAAGGAATCCAACTCCCTCGAAATTGGTTCACAAGCAGGGAGAGTGAACACTCACCGTGCAATGGACAAGCAAAAGCTCTCCAAAATGCCAAAGGCCAATTAACAAATTATCCAAAACAATTCTCCTTCCAGATGAAATCCTTTTCTTAACTTCACGAGGCCTCCTAAGGTTTAATTTACCTCCATGATATTCCTCCAAGTCATCTTGGTGGTTTAGTAACCCTCATGACACTTTTCTTCCTCTTCATGCTCCAATTCTTTCCCCAATTCAAATGTTTTCCTCTAACTCCCAAATTCAACCTCTTGGTGGCTATTTTTATCCCTTTCATGTCAGATTTGTCATATTTCAGCAATCGGGTATGAATTTTTCATACTTGTCATAGAATCTTCCATCATTTGTTGTCATAGAGTGCATAGAATCTCCTTCCAAGTGGCACACCTTGTCTTCAAGCCTCTTCCTCTTCCATGGGAGTTAACCTCATTTACCAATTCGAATTACTTGGATAATTATATGATATTTGACACTACATAACCATACAATAATTTTACATTACCCATGTGTTCGAATTTGGATGAATATCATACCAAGTGTGTGGGGAATCTAGTCACCCAAATGCTCCACAAGCTTCAAAGTGTCTTCATGAACCCATGCCACCTTATTTTCTTAGCATTTATAATTTATGTGACCCATTAAATGTGAATATGGTAAACTAAATTTCTTTTGGGTCCCACATCCCCTTATTACAAAATTTATGTCTCCATCTCAACCTAGGGAACTAGTAGGTTGGTGAAACATTATTTGCAAATAGTCTTATTTGGAAATTATTTAATTGGGGACATGACACATTTCAATTGTATTCCAACTAGTTGTAAGTAAAAAATGATCCTCCCAGCCATAGGTACTATGTCAAGCCATCTCTTTCTTTGAAGAATGTCACCCCCGAGTTGGGGCTATTAGTATACAAGGGGATCATTATGATTCCATTCTTAAACATAGTCACACCTAACCAAAAGGAACTCACACACTACCCAAAGGTGCATAAACCCCCTCCATAGTTGTTCCCACCCTCAAAGTAATTCCTCACCATCGTGCACACCACAAGGGATGGAAACCCCTTCTTTGATATGTAGTCCCTTAGGTTGTCCATGTCCCTTTCTAGTGCTCCGGTACAAGCCAACTAGGAAGTCTACGTCCCAAGGTCCCATGTAGTCCAATTATAGGCCAAGCTTCTCTAATCAAGGAACCAAACCAAAATGCACCAATTTATCAAGGTAATATATGTCAATTTATCATGGTTCTTCCCCAATGTGAAGATAAACTTAGCGTTCAATATCCTTCTTCCTTAGAGGAAACATGCATCCGTCTTCATGCCAGAATAAATAAATCGATGAGTGAATGAGAGTCCTCAAAATGATTTCTTAACAAGATATATGCATGGGTATGACTTAAAAAGTGGCTTCCCTAGAAGTATCCACTTTCCCATTTTTAATCTCATTTAGGATAACTAATCCCATAATTAATTTAAGTGACACACCAAGGTTAAGGAACATTGATTGAAAATAATAATAAAGGCTTAAGGCCTTTGCAATGCCCTGTTTTGACCCATTTTGTGTGTGTGTGTGTGCTAGCGTGTAATGAAACGATTGTGCATATACGATGTATGGTTCATAGCATGGATCTTAAGGCCACCCCACTATTGAATATCTAAGTAATAGAGGAAAGTAAATTATGTTTGATGTACCATGTGCTAGCAAGCCATGGAGGATGTAAAATTTTGTAAATAATTATAATGTAATAAAATGTATTAGGCTATATATGGAGGCATCAATAAAAGAATGGGGTTGTGACTTATCCACTAGGGAGAGGTGAGGGGGTTTAGGGAATCCAACCCTAAATTTCCATGTGTCACCTTGTGAACCAAGGGGGCATCCTTGCTACTCTTAATTGTTGTAAGAGGGTGATTGAAAGGAAAGCTCTTGCATTTAATGGAGCATGGGGATGAGTTCAACAATAGTATGGCCATGCATGGGCCAAATTGATGAAGCAACATTCAAGTACAACATGGAATTTTGTTCCATGGGAGGGAAGAACCCAACAGGAAGGAATTTCGTTCATCAGTCCCAAAATGATGCAAGAGGAGGAGTGTGACCTAGCAACGGAAGGGCCAATGTGAAGAACTATAATCCATAAATTGATCAGAGGAACACATGCCATATCTCTCCTAGAACTTGTGAGAGATATCATGGTTGAACTAGTTGTGTAGGAGGAATTCCCAGCAATGATTAGAGGATATTCAATGTCTTGTAGAATATTAGACCTTGGAAAAATGTAAAATGCGTTGAGAAATTATCATGGAAATCTAAATTCTAGTGACGGAAAAATATCCTAGTCGATGGTAGCAGTTCATACTACATGCCCTTTCCCAAGTCATTGTTAAGGGAACGGGAACCCAAGGGATTGTGTAGTAGAGAAGGGGACCTTACTCAGGTTGAGCGTGGAAGTGATAGGGGTGTCTAGGTTGGCTAAAGCCAATGGAGATCGTAAGTAGCTCTATGGTGGAGCTCATTAGATGATAGTCTTGTGTTTATTCTTGGTGGGTTGATAACCTAATGGCATGATGGTTTAGCATGAGTGCATTCTTGTATTGTTGTGAGTGATCTTGAGTGACTCACTAGTGGATAATCCATCCCATCTCAGGGGTGGTATCTGAGTGCTGAAGGAATATGGGTTGAGCAGATACCTACGGTTGGGTGGAACGTTGACCTCACATAGCTAGTTGCTTGGAAAACTTCTGTTAAAGATAAGTGTTATTTTCATGGATAATTTTAGGGGATATATATAGCCCATGGGCTATATTAAGGGGGTTACAAAAATTTATTGGGCTATTTTCTTATAGGGAAAGGGTTTTTTCAACTAAAATATATTCGCCCAATGTAATGGAAAAAAATACAAAATTAATAGTCTCCTATATATTAATGACGAAAATGAAAAAAAAAAAACTATTTTTTCCTTAGCAAAATATCCCTCTAATATATTTTTCGCCCCCAACTTCTAGAGAAAATCTAGTGAAATCACTCCTTCGACCCAATTTTCAGTAATGGAGGCTCCCAAGGGTTATTTCTCCCTCTACTTTCCTTGTAATTCAGGCATATGGTTGCGTTCACCTGTATTTTTAGTCAATTTCATGTGATACCTTCTTTGAACCCTTGATTTCCAGTAATGGAGGGACAATAATGGGCTATTTTGTTCTATATAAAGGCTACAATGATTCATGGTTCACCCACATTGGATTTCACTTGTAGGGTGAAGGTTTTGGTTGATTTGATTCCACTTTTCATTCTTAGTTTTCTCAACATTTTAATCTTCACATAACATCTCCATTGTTGAAAGCTCGGGTCTTGAAGGGGCATGTCACACATTCAATTTATCAAAGAATACAAACTCACATCACACTTTTTATCCAATAATTAACATGGCTTTCTTTTTATCCATAGTTACAATATATTAGTATATTGTAAATTTACCATTTATCATGTTTTTTATCATGGATTATTTTTTAGGCCTATTCAATTTAGGGAAGACTTGATTCTTAGGGCTCATTTGATGTTATTAGGGTTTTATTATTGGTTCCATGAAAGTGTTATAGAGATCAAAAGATATGATTTGTCATGTTTAAATTATCGATTAACATTTATATGTTGTTAGTGGATGATACCCTTGATGGAGAGATGCCACATGGTTTTTGTATATTCAAACTAAATTTGAACCAAATGTTCTTTTATTAAGATCTTTATCTGCAATTTTTATTGGAAGTAAGGCATTAAAAAGGGTGCATATGTTCATATTTTAATTACTGTTGATGTTTAGGATGTTTGTAATATAAATGAATGTAAATTAATTATAATGTCGGGGCTACAATGGAATTGTCATTGTTTTGGTTGTCTTCTTGTATAGTTTCCCAAAGCGTATTGGTAGATTCTTTTATTTTGTTTTGAGAAGTTTGTGATTGGTATATTTTTTATTCGTATTGCCAATTCTGTCAATTTCATTTGTGACCTAAATTTGTTAGGTCCGGTACTCGTTTTACGATATATTTTTTTTGTAACGATCATTCAAAAGTAAAATGTTTTTTTTGTGATTTGTTTTGATGTGTAACCGATATCATCATCCACAAATGGATCTAGCTATCTATGATAAATATATGATTTTGTAGGAACAAGATACTTCATTTCCATCATGATTGTATATAATATGTACATGCCATGTTGGACCTTAGATGTAGACATTATGCTATTTGATATCTAGTCTTTTGAATTCAATGAAGGTACTAAAACAATTGTATCATGTTTCGCATGCTTTCAAAAATTTAAAGGACATGGATACAAACACCTCCTCAGTTTATCTTAGAAAAAGTAGTCTTTAACAGATTAGTTCTAATGATATGCATGGTGATATATTAATGCGCTTTCTATTCTTGTTAGTGTATGTTCTTATTTCTAATTGTTAGTATTATTATTAATCCTCCCTTTGTCTCCTTGTCCATTTATAGTCTATTTGATCATCATGCCTAACTTAGGATTCATTTAGTTAAGTTTGGTGCCATTGGGTCTACCAAAGCCTTTGGGTCCGCCAGTTCCATTGGGTTCACCGGTACCAACCACTAGAGTGTGGGGAACACATAGAGAGGTTATCTGCCACTTACTACATGTGCATGCATGAGCTGATGTGCCTCTAAGACCAATCCCTACATTTTAAGAGCCACTATGAGTGCCACCATCAGCCTCCAACAGTTAGTTGTGGTAGGTAGGTAGTTATGCTAAGTCAATCTCCAGTTACATTCAATTAGATGCATTTCAGTTTAGTTAGTGCCAGTTTTGCATGGTTACATGGGAGTATGTTCCTTTTCTCACCTACCTCATCAATTTAACTGGTTTAACTAGTTTGAATTGATTATTAACTGAATTAGACATGTGGAGTTAGACTAGTGAGCTTCGATAGTGATTTAAGACACTTCTAGTTAGCCAGTCAGTCACCCTTAGTTGGTAGATTTGAATCTTATCCACATGATTGGAATTGTATTTATTGTAACACCATTGTATTGCTGAATATAGTTAATGGATGATTTCTCGTATTGTTCTTCAATATTTCTTCTCTTATTTCTCTTGTGTAATCTATGTGAAGACTATTTTTGGCCCAAGATCTACCTTCCAGAATCTAATATGGTATCAGAGGCTGGTCAAGATAAACACAAATTCTCTTTCTATTCTTGTGCAAGTATTCATGTCTCTCACCAGTAGCACAACAACATAGCATGGATCTATCTAAGATAGTAACCTTGACTTCATTCAATTATTATGAATGGAAAGCCAAGATTGAGATACTATTGCACAACATAGGTCTCTACAAAGTTATATGGCCTTAGAAATCGAGCCTAAATCCCTTGCTAAAAAAGCAAGGTGGCATAGCATGAAGGATGAAGATTATGGCTTGCTTTGTCTCTCTCTCTATCTCTATCTCTCCAGAAATTCTTTTTCATCTTACTGGCTTGACATGCCCTAATGAAGTGTGGATCAAACTTGAATCCCTCTTCAAAAATCAAGATGATCTTAGAGGACATCAATTAGAGAATGAGTTGATCTCATTGAAACCAAGTGAATTCGAAACCATTGAGGAATCCATCACCAAGTTTAAGTCACTAGTGGTTTTTCTCAAGCAGTGTGGGATTACGAAGGAAGAATATCAGTTAATACTCTCCATTCTATCAAAGATGGGTCCATAATACTCAGTTTTTTTGTCAACATTCTATGCTACTAAGCTTGCAGTTCGAAATTGGAGGATTCCATCCTTGGATGCATTCATAGATTCTCTCACACAAGAGAAGATCAAGATGATTCAAATGGGGACTCTCAAAACCTCAAAGTATCATGTGCTTTCTGATATTGGAAGAAATAATCTCAAGTCCAATGGAAAGCTAAAAGTGAAGGAGAAAAAGACAAAGTCAGACTCTGAAGATGAAGGTTCTAACTCTACTGATGAAGGCTCGAATTTCAAGAAGAAGGGAAACAAGAAAGGAATATCACAGTGTAACTATTGCATATAATATTCTCACAATGAAAATTATTGCTTTAAAAAGAAAATGGACATCATTAGTCAATTTCTTGAAAGAAACAACATTGATGTTCCATTTTTTTCAAGAAGGGAAAAATCTGTTGATCCCCAGGGGCAGTAAACAGTGTGCAATTCAAAGGTAGTGATGTTCATGATTTGGTTGCTAGAATAAAGTATGTTTCTGATATCTCTGAATTTGATACTCATTCTGATATATCATATTCATAAATATCTTTTCCTCCCCTTGAAAAATACCTATCAGTCTCCTAGAGCCATCTCCTCTCAATACTAGTTTTTTACCACTAGTTTATGACTTGTCTTCATCTGAATCCTTCAAAATCCATTCAGATTTTTCTTTCTATGATTTAGAAGATGATTTGCAGGCTGATATGCATGTTATGACACCTCTGTCGCATTTATTTGATACTCAGAAGACCCTACAACTCCCAAACTCCTTAGTTGGTAAACTAGACAAGTTCATGGTTTCTTATATTGTATCACTGGTGAAAGTTGTCATCATGTATGTGTTTTCTTTCATTGGTTGATTTTCCTTATCATTGGCTATAAGTGGTTTTCTGTTAAAAACATTTGGGTCTAATATAAATTTTATTACTTCGAATTTTAGATCCTTTTGCTCGCCAGATTTGCCCAATTGTCAATGTAGACTAGTTGAACCTAGTTTTCCTACTGTAACTCAACCGAATTTTGGAGCCACTATACCTTGGTTGGTCGCTTCTCCATATGAATTAATTTATGATATATTAGAGCCTCATAAGCTCTATTACAAAATTATAAAGGTTTTATATTAGTTTGGGAAAAGGGTTCATGGTCGTGTTCACCATTATGCAGTTACACTAGAAATTGAGCCTGTCGATTTCATTGATGTTCTTTGGTTAGGAGATGATTTCATAGACCTCTTTTCCATCTCTGATTTTACGTTAAAATATGATATTTTATGTTGTCACATAAAAGAGAACTCAGATGATGCTCCTTTATCACCAGAAGATGAGCTACAAGGGGCTTCTCCTCATGCTTTTTGTCTACATATCATTGAAAATCTAATACATGATCAAGGCATCTACAACAACTATACAAAGTTTTTCACCAAGAAGAAATACATCAAGATTATTCACATGAAGAACAAATACGGAGTGAATATATTTAAATTTTATGCCATGTCCATTTTTTACGAAGGATTTTCCCCATGCGGTTTTTCCTCTTCCCTCAATTTTTCATGGACAAATGATTTTTTCATTTAGATTGTAATGGGTGACCTTTGGCTTTAGTTACCAGGGTTAGGTCATCCAAAGTTAGGATTAAAGGGGGATTTTAGGATTATTATTAATCCTCCCTTTGTCTCCTTGTCCATTTATAATCTATTAGATCATCATGCCTAAATTAGGAGTGATTTACTTAAATTTGGTGCCATTGGGTCCACCAAATCCTTTGGGTCCGCCAGTACCATTGGGTCCACTGGTACCAACCACTAGAGTGTGGGGAACACATAGAGAGGTTATTTTCCACTTACTGCATGTGCATGCATGAGATGATGTGCCTCTAAGACCGATCCCTACATTTTAGGAGCCACAATGAGTGCCACCAGCATCCTCCATCAGTTGGTTGTGGTAGGTAGGTAGTTATGTTAAGTCAATCTCCAGTTACATTCAATTAGATGTCTTTCAGTTCAATTAGTGCCAGTTTTGCATGGTTGCATGGGAGTAGGAGCCTTTTCTAACCTACCTCATCAATTTAAGTGGTTTAACTAGTTTTAACTGTTTATTAACTGAATTAGACATGTGGAGTTAGACTAGTGAGCTCCATTAGTGATTTAAGACTCTTCTAGATAGCCAGTCAGTCAGGTTTACTTGGTAGATTTGAATCCTATCCACATTATTGGAATTCTATTTGTTGTAACACCATTGAATTACTGGATATAGTTAATGGAAGATTTCTCATATTGTTCTTCAATTATTCTTCTCTTATTTCTCTTGTGTAATCTATGTGAAGACTATTTTTGTCCCAAGATCCGCCTCCCAGAATCTAATACTAATAACCATTTCAAGTTTCTAACTAACTCTAAAAATTCCAAGTCAAATGACACAATCCATGTTTTGATTTTCAACAAAAGAAAGGAAAAAGTGGCATTCGTATCTATAAACAGATTAAGCCAGTTTTTTTCCCTAGAGGGTAGCTTAAAAATGAGAGATTTGGAAAATAAGCTAATTAGGAATTCATGCATTATATTAAGGTTGTGGGTCTCGATAATACTCCACATTGTAATAATGGTTTGTGGGTGCAATAATCACTCCACAATGTAAAGTGCCCAATTCTATCAGTTTGTCGGTATGTCAAGATTTGGGTCCCCACATGTCCTTTGGAACATTAAGGGACAAGATATAAAGTGGAGTCCCCTCTTGCCCTAAATCTAGTTAGTGTAGTTGTGCTTCACCAACACCTCCAATTGTGAGTGACCCAATATTGCTTGTGAAATGTATAAATAAATCCCTCCTCTCCTCATTAATGCATTTGTTCATTTGAGGGTCTAGGAGTCGAGAGAATCGAGCTCTAGTATATGTTCTTCTATTGCACTACCTTAGTAATATGTAGAATCAAAAGTTGGTTTTTCCTAGCAAAAGATTCACCAAGAAATTACAAGGTTTTATAATTTGATGAAGGATTTGCCAAGTTTTTACAATATTTATAATTCAGTGGATTATTTGCCAAGATTTTACAATATATTATAATTTAGTGAAAGATTTGTCAATATTTTACAAGATTCTATAATAGAATGAAATATTAGCTAAAACATTATATATACATATTATATTATTGATCAAATAACCTTCAATTTTTCCTATATATTAGGGAGATTCACCCATTTATTATACATATAAAATTTGGGGGTGTTTTTTAAATTATCTTGATAAAGACTTGGGTTATGTCACAGAAGGAGTGCAAGAAAAATGGAGCAAGGTAAGCTGAGATGTTCCCTACTGATAGTGGAACTTCACTAGATGGTGGATGTCTAAGAAGTGGAAGGAGGTTTCTGTCAGGAAAAAGGAGAAGAGATGTGACAAGAAGAGGAAGTTGCAGTGCGACCAAAGGAGAAGACTTCAAGTTAGAATTACACTTCAACGGAGGTTCTTGTGATGAAGAAGAGGAATATCAATTTTTCCCTAAAAGGGAAGAAGAAGAATCCCTAGATCCAGAATACGAATATAGCACACCTATGACTCTGCGTACGTCTCCAAATGTAAGGTCCAGGAACTCATCACCTAGTAGGTTTATCGATACAAGTAATAATAACTGTGGGAATAGTAGACAAGGAACCCCTGCTAGCCAAAATTTGTATCCAACAGTACCAATATAATGGTTGGGAATGATATTAAGTTGTCGATATTCAATGAAAATGGGTTAGAAGACCCATAGAAACATTGGTTTCTATGTGAAGCTATATGGACCATGTGACAGGTCCAAGATGAAGCAATAAAGAAGGCATAGATGATCATAACCTCGAGGGGTCATGCACTTGACTAGTATATGAAATTCCATGTGTTTCTGACAGGATTCACACGAAAAACACTCGACTAAATTCGAGCGGGACTAATAAATGAATTTAGAAATACCAAATATGAATTTCAATGTATTACATAGATTAAGCAATTATCTATGGAATCTATGTGGGACTTTGGCTAGATATTTAATACATTAATGGCTAAAGTAAGATTCTAGATGTTGAAAGTACAACACAAAGAGTAGTTCATTGCCATGTTGTTACCACACATACAGATTCCCTTGATGCAATAAAATATTGTGTCGTAGACTGAATATTTGGAGCTAGCCATGAAGCTAGAATACTCACCTATAGGAGAGCCTGGTGCAGGAATGATGCAAATCCAATCCCAACTAGCTAACCTTACGCTACAACTCCAGGACATTAATAAAGGGAAGGAAGTCCAAGAAGAAATATGGTGTACTAGATGCATAAGTGAAGGGCAGCACAAGGACAAATTCCCAACGTTCATGAACTATGTCGCAACAAGAATGTTGAACCCGATAAATACACAAGGGATTCCTTGGTGTAGAATATGCTAGACTAGAGGCCATCGATCAAAAGAGTGCTTGTACTTACAGAAGATTGTAAGTGCACCAACTAGTTTATATTTTAAATTTTGTAAATCAATAGGTCATGATGAGAAGGACTACAAAGCATTCCAGCTGCTGCAGGAGAAAATTGTCAACACCTTTTTAATGAAAAATGAAGAGAAGATGCAAGCTAAGCAGTCTCAAGCTTAGTATCCTCATCCCCAGTATCCACAGAATAAATACTCACAACAAAAATACCCTCAACAAAGTGGGGGTGGAAATTTTTGAGGTCGAGGACAATGAGGAGGATTTTTCGTTGAAGAGGCCAAATCATATGTTATAATTATGGGAAACTAGGAAATTTTACCAAGGATTGTGCAAGCCCTACAAATACATGTTTGTATTGAAAATTCTTTGATCATATTGTCAAACAATGTCCACATTTTATTACAAAGTGGCAGACAAAAAATGTGGGAAATCCAAACCCTCTACAAAATTCCAATCTAAATCCCAACCAAAATAACTAGATGATTTATGCTTAGCCAAGGGAACCAAATATTGTTGTCATGACTGGAGCATATCGATATACATAACATGAACAACTGTAGGTGCGACCAACAACAAAAAATAAAGTGTCATTCGAAATCCAAAGATAAAAAAGAAGTATTCTTGGATGCGCTACTAGAATTCGTCAACAAGAATCAAGGATCGATGTCTGCTCCTACACTACCAAGAAGACCAATAATGGAGATGCTTGAAAGATTCGATCAACTATTTTGAAAGAAACTGATGAGAACGGTTACTAAGCTTAAAGATTTTTTTGAAAGTTTCTTATCGCTAATACAAGATACATATGTTGTTGCAAAATTGACAGATCTAATATAAGAACCTCAAGAAGACGTGCCACTAGACAAAAGAGTAAACCATGTGAGAAAAATATTAAATACCAGTCGCGAGTTAAGAATCAATCCTCGGATAGGAGATTATGATATGGACTATATTATCTTACACTTGGGATATGATGTCAACATTTTGACAAGACAAACATGAGAAAGCATGGGGAAACTACAACTGGAGTGGTATCCTATTCAGCTCATATTAGCAAATCAGTCGAAATTCCTACATATCGTTCGACTGACTCAGGTGCCTATCGAGGTAGAAGGCCTGAGAATGTATGATGACTTTTAAGTAATCAACATTGTTGATGACACAAACCTGTATCCTACACTTTTGGGGATCGATTGGGCAGTCGATAATCATACCATCATCAGTTTTAAGAAAATAATCTTATCATTTGAAAATTTAGAGTTAAGGGTGGTCGCACCAATTGATCCCCTAGAAGGTTAGAGATGCATCAAGCCAGTAAACAGTGAAGGAAAAAGCAACTATATCGCCAATATTTATAGCATCATGCCTGGAAGGGACGATTATGTAAATCCAACAACTGACAGAAACCTTAGATGGCATAGTATTAGCTCTTGTACATCAAATTCTGGCGAAGCGTTGGAAAATAAGTAGAATCATATGCATGAAGTATCCATCAGAAAGTGCGCAAGAATCACACGGTCTGTGCAACGGGTAGGAATCGAGGAAAGTGATCTACCTGCCTATGAAGGTTTAACTGACATTACATCTTTTCTAACAAAGTTTGAAGAAAAATTCATAGAACATCAACACTTGTCCACTTTGGACTTTGTGTTTATATAAATGTTGAGAATAAATATAATGTAGTGCATTTTGAAATAGATACAACATATTTCCATTATGAATGATTTATGGTAAATAAAATATGATTAAGTATGTTTCTCAAAAATATTTTTTTCATGAAAAGCTTAATATTAGTTATCGTAAATTGAAATAAATATTACACATAAAAAAACACTAAATACAAATTGCTTATCAAGATGCACATTGCAAAACACTCACAATAAATTTATATGTCAATTTGATTGGAAATTATAGAACGTTTGCAAGGAATGAAGCATATGTGCATTTTATAAAGGAGCACTTTAAAATGAAAAATTGCCCCGCATAACGATTTTCTCTCAACTTTCATTAGCTTAGGAACTAGAAGAGAAGAACTATAACTCTATTCTTTCATTTCATTACTAGTTTCAATCATTTAATCAACTAATAAAATCATCTTTTATGATGGAACCACCAAACTTCATAATAGAGAAATAGCCATGAGACCAGGATACCTGAAACAACCATCACCTATTTTTTTTATTCTTACTGCCCCTTAGTTACACTAACCACTTAAATTAAAGCTAGAATAGAGATAAGAGCAAAGAAACCATCTCCAATATGCTTTTACTAACACCCCCATATAGAAGGATAAACAAGCCATTACCACTTGTAACAACTCTTTTAGAACTCAAAGAAAGACTTGTATAACTTGAAATAACCTTTGCATAAATAATACAATGGGGTTATAAATTATTTCAAATGGGTTTGAGAGGATCAATAATTAATGTACCTATAAATATGGACATTATATCATAAGCATTAGCACGATTAAACATGGAAAGTATATGTAAACATTGTACTGAAAGTTTTGAGACAACTATGTGACCGAGCTTTATATAAAATAGAAAATATCCATATAAACCAGTATTGGAACTGAAAACGCATTTAATGAAAGTAAAATAGATAGTGACACTGAAAAACAAAAGGCATAGTGATTCATTAATACATGATACATGAAAAGGCATAATGATTCATTAATACATGATGTATTCATGATTTGCACATTAAAATTATGGAACTTTTTGTTCAAAAGATTTTTTTTTTTTTGTTATTCAATGAAATCAAAGAAACAATAACATACATCATCAAAAAAGCATCATTCTTTGCATACTACAAAGGTACCACTTATAGTCATTCTCAATACAAACTAATAGTATTTCTCAAATTACATTATAATTATACATCTATTTGATTAACTCGTTCTTTCTAAAAAAACTAAACCGATGACAAACAAAGTGTCATAATATCAATCGAAGAGTATATTATCATAGTCTAAAGTAGAATGCGAAGAGAGTCTTCAAAGATAATTGGTCCCTCCAAAAATTATTCCACAAAAAGAATACATGTTGGCCCTCTGATAGCTTCTCAGACAAGTCATCAGCAATGGCATTATATTCCCTCTAAACATGACTGATGGATATATCTAAAAAAGATGAAAGCAGATACCATAATTGATGGTAGCACTGGTCCAAAAATAACACCTGCGATTTTGGTAAACCGGTTTCCTAGTTTATGATTACCTTCGAGTCACCAAGAACCTTAAAAGTATCAATAACAATAGTAGCAACAACATACAATATCCCCAAAATGCCAATAATTCAACTCTTGTATTGGAACTATGACCACAACTCATCCAAAGTTTAAAGTGACGCTCCTCATTCATTTTTAAGAACATGCCCGCATCACAATTTCCCAACGGTGTTGCCCCATCAAAGAATCCAATAGCTGCATGGATGTTAAAAGAAGGCTCTATTATTTGTTTGTTATTATTTTTCTTCACCTTAGTGTAATATTCTCTATATAATTTTAGAATAATCCTACAATTGATGTCCACATTTTGAACCTTATTTTCAAAGATAACTTCATTTATGGATTCCAAACACCCCAATAACTGAAGGTTGGAAATAACTTATGGCTTTTGACTATATCCACCCAATGACAAAAAATGTCTTAAACTAATGTGTTACCCCAATCTTTTATAATTTGAAGATCATGTTTGATACCTTTACAAATTTGTATGCAGAAAGAACATTGCATAAAAAAATGTGACATTTTTTCACAGTCTTGTTTACACTTAATACAAAAATGAGGTCCATTCCAACCTCTCTTGGCGATACTGTCCCATGCCAATAAAATATTCTCTAAACAAAGTCGATAAAAACATTTAATTTTGATCGGAATCCTCCATTTCCATAGCCTACTAAACCACCATTTATACTCACCATTATAATAGTCATGAGAAATTGCATCATAGATAGCTTTAACATTTACCTTCATGTAGCTTTATTCCAAACCCATACCAGGTTGTCTTCCTCTTCATTCAGTCGGATACCAAATCTAGAGAGGGTACTAATGTATGCAATCAATTCCTTATCCCATTGACCACCTAGGCCTAGATCCTATACACTCGGCCAGTACACTCAGCCAATACGAGCCAATGTTCCTCATCTATAGGTGTCTTCTAATCTAATCCAAACAAACCCAAATTCTGCAAGGTAATCTCGAAGGAATGATGAGAGCATATAAGATTCCTCACCTCCAATGAAGTGGTCCACCCCCCACAATAACTTGTGTTCATTTACTGACTTTCCAACTAAGCTACATGTTGATTCACGAAAGGGTCTGAATAAAACCATTCCAAAAATAAGATAGACTTTGAATAAAACCATTCCAAAAATAAGATAGACTTTGAATAAAACCATTCCCAAAAAAAGATACGACTCTAACTAATTTATAGAATTCCAAATCTAGTGCAACAAAAATTTATTGTTAAACTATTTAGCTTTTATAACATCGTTCCATAACCATATGTCAAATAAATCATGTATCAACTAAAACACGCCATAAAATTTTCATACACAATGCAAAGTTTAACCATTGCATATTCTTATGTCCCATTCCCCTCGCTTTTGGAAGACATAGTATGTCCCATCTTACCAAGTGTATCTTCACCTTATATGCAATTACCAAAATTATGATCCTATCGTTTCAAGATAGAGGAAGCATACATGACCATGACTAGTTAGGAATACAAGTTGTTTTAATGATATGGAAAAATTAGTAATTAAAAATTTGAAAAAATCTTTGTTGATAAATACATAAGTTGGGATACTTATTCCCTTGACTTAACTTTATCCAAGTTTATGAGCAAGGTTGTAGAAAGATAAAGAATTCACATTGTATATACAATTTTCTTATGCCTTACCAATTTGTCACATACACGGTTACCCTCTGTACATTGTAGAGACCATAGGGTACCCAATTTCACACATAAATTATGCCCGTGATTCCAATTCATATTTTCATTCTCTTGGAAACTAAACCATCAATTTCTATAGTGGATATAATACTTATAAATATAACTAAGAATGATTCCAATTACCCATTCTATTTTATTGGATTATTTTCCAATGAATGCATTCAAACCATGCTCAATAAGTCATGCACATAAACAATTCAATTACAATAATTGAACAAATACAATATTAACATAAATGCATTCCATGGCATTCAATCACAATTGACACTTATCATTTTTTAATGTCACTTTTTTGGAATTTTGGAGAAAAGTGCAATTCGGGCAAAATTTGAACTTAACTAGTCATGACTCTAAAGGGTTCCAAATTTCACCAAATAGTCCCAAATTTGAAAGGAGATTGTATGATAAGTTCTTATAACATCCCAAGGTGGTTTATGGATACTTTTTATCATACTTTAGACCTCTGCAAACTTGTTTGGGCATAATGACAAAAATACCAAAATTACTAGGAAATTGTGTTCACATCCTCCCAAGGGTGATGGCCAAACTAGCTCTCCAAATCAAGTACGACCCTCCCAAAATTCATAACAGGGTATGGGAATGAGTATAGGAAATCAATGAATTATGTTAATCATGTTTATTAAGTTCTGAAAGTGTATTATGATCTACAACATTTGTAGGGTAACTTTCATAGAAATTGCCTAAGGGAAATTTGCATTACTAGCTAGACTTTGACATAGGAAAGGTAGAATATATGGTTCTGAGAGTAATATGAAAAATGGTGGTAATATATGGAATAAAAATTTATTCCCCAACAAAATAAAACTCAAAGGAAAACCCTCCCACAAATATTATACAATATTCCTTCAAGATTGAAGCCAAAGTCATGGAAACAAGTGATTCAATGGCATGGGAATGCAAGAGTTTCACATATGGATTTCTTGGAATTCGACCCACAGAGCACAAGGATATGAAATCACAGAGTAACAGATCATATATTTCTGTCACAAAATCATCCAAATCATATAATATCCCTCATACAAATCTGGTATAAAACTACTTCAAGATTGATGCCGAAATCCATGAAGACTAGTGATACAAGGGCATGAGTATGCAAGCTTTTCATACATGTATTTATGATATTTTGACTTAAAGAGAATGTGTAAATAATATTACATATCCATACATCATATATTTCTTCCCCATCATCATAAAAATCATATAAATGTCCTCATACAAATCTGATATAAAGCTACTTCAATATTGAAGCCAACTCCATGAAAACTAGTTATTCAAGAGCATGGGGAATGCGAGCCTTTCATACATGTATTTCTTAGATTTAAACTTACAGAGAATATGGAGATTATATTATAGATCCATACATCATATATAAAAGCTTGGGCATCAACTATCCTCGGTAAAGCACAAGAATCACTCCAACAAATGTGCCATCAAATGTGAGTGTGGGGAAATGGAGAATAAGGAATGATAGAATAGGGAGATAGATGAGAATTTGAATGTATGGAAATTCAACTTGGAAATAAAAATCCTTCATTAAGCTCCCACGAGAGGTATGAATGGTCCTTTATCAACCAACTTGGAAAGGAATCCAACTCCCTCGAAATTGGTTCACAATAGGGAGAGTGAACACTCACCGTGCAATGGACAAGCAAAAGCTCTCCAAAATTCCAAAGGCCAATTAAAAAATTATCCAAAACCATTCTCCTTCCACATGAAATCCTTTTATTAACTTAATTAGGCCTCCTAAGGTCAAATTTACCTCCATGAGATTCATCCAACTCATCTTAGTGGTTTAGTAACCCTCATGACACTTGTCTTCCTCTTCATTCTCCAATTCTTTCCCCAATTCGAATGGTTGCCTCTAACTCCAAAATTCGACCTCTTGGTGGATATTTTTAGCCTTGTCATGTCATATTTTTCATATGTCAGCAATCAGGTCCGAATTTGTCATACTTTTCATATAATCTTCCATCATTTGTTGTCATAGAGTGCATAGAATCTCCTTCCAAGTGGCAATCAGGTCTGAATTTGGCATACTTGTCATATAATTTTCCATCATTTGTTGTCATAGAGTGCATAGAATCTCCTTCCAAGTGGCACACCTTGTCTTCAATCCTCTTCCTCTTCCATGGGAGTTATCCTCCTTTACAAATTCTAATTACTTGGATCATTATATGATATTTGACACTACATAACCATACAATAATGTTACATTACCCATGTGTTCGAATTTGGATGAATATCATGCCAAGTGTGCGGGGAATATAGTCACCCAAATGCTCCACAAGCTTCAAAGTGTCTTCATGAACCCATGCCACCTTATTTTCTTAGCATTTATCATTTATGTGACCCATTAAATGTGAATATGGTAAACTAAAGTTATTTTGGGTCCCACATCCCCTTATTACAAAATTTATGTCTCCATCTCAACCTAGGGAACTAGTAGGTTGGTGAAACATTATTTGCAAATAGTCTTATTTGGAAATTATTTAATTGGGGACATGACACATTTCAATTTTCTTCCAACTAGTTGTAAGTGAAAAATGATCCTCCCATCCATAGGTACTCTGTCAAGCCATCTCTTTCTTTGATGAATGTCACCCCCGAGCTGGGGCTATCAGTATACAAGGGGATCATTATGATTCCATTCTTAAACATAGTCACACCTAACCAAAAGAAATTCACATGCTACCCAAAGGTGCATAAACCCCCTCCATAGTTGTTCCCACCCTCAAACTCATTCCCCACCATCCTACACACCACAAGGGATGGAACCCCCTTCTTTTCTATGTAGTCCCTTAGGTTGTCCCTATCCCCTTCCAGTGCTCCGGTACAAGCCAACTAGGAAGTCTATGTGCCAAGGTCCCATGTAGTCCAATTGAGGACAAACCTCTCTAATCGGGGCACCAAGCTGAAATGCACCAATTTATCAGGGTAAGCTATGTCAATTTATCATGGTTCTTCCGCGGTGTGAAGATAAACTTAGTGTTCAAATATCCTTCTTCCTTAGAGGAAACATGCATCCCTCTTCATGCCAAAATAAATAAATCGATGATTGAATGAGAGTCCTCAAAATAATTTCTTAACAATATATATGCATGGGTATGGATTAACAAGTGGATTCCCTAGAAGTATCCACTTTCCCATTTTTAATCTCATTTAGAATAACTAATCCCATAATTAACTTAAGTGACACACCAAGGTTAAGGAACTTTGATTAAAAATAATAATAAAGGCTTAAGGCCTGTGTAATGTCCTATTTTGACCCATGTTGTGTGTGTGTGTGTGTGTTTGAATTAGCGTGTAATGCAATGATTGTGCATATGCAATGTATGGTTCATAGCATGGATCTTAAGGCCACCCCACTATTGAATATCTAAGTAATAGAGGCAAGTAAATTATCTTTGACGTACCATGTGCTAGCAAGCCATGGAGGATGTAAAATATTGTAAATAATTATAATGTAGTAAAATGTCTTAGGCTAGCTATGGAGTCATCAATAAAAGAATGGAGTTGTGACTTATCCACTAGGGAGAGGTTAGGGGGTTTAGGGAATCCAACCCTAAATTTCCATGTGTCACCTTGTGAACCAAGAGGAATCCTTGCCACTCTTAATTGTTCTAAGAGGGTGATTGAAATATAAGATCTTGCATTTAATGGAGCATGGGGATGAGTTCAACAATGGTATGGCCATGCATGGGTCGAATTGATGAAGAACAATTCGAGTACAATGTGAAATTTTGTTCCATGGGAGGGAAGGACCCAACAATAAGGAATTTTGTTCATCAATACCAGAACGGTGCAAGAGGAGGAGTGTGATCTAGCAAAGGAAGGGGCAATGTGAAGAACTGTAATCCAGAAATTGAATAGAGGAACACATGCCATATATCTCCTGGAACTTGTGTGAGATATTGTGGTTGAACTAGTTGTGTAGGAGGAATTCCCAGCAATGATTAGAGGATATTCAATGTCTTGTAGAATATTCAACCTTGGAAAATGTTAAATGTGTTGAGAAATTAGCATGGAAATCTAAATTCTAGTGACAGAAAAAGATCATAGTCAGTGGTAGCAGCTTAGACCGCATGTTCTTTCCCAAGTTAGTGCTAAGGGAAGGAGAACCCAAGGGATTGTGTAGTAGAGAAGGGGACCTTACTCAAGTTGAGAGTGGAAGTGACAGGGGTTCCTAGGCTGGCTAAATTCGATGGAGATCGTCAGTAGCTCTATGGTGGAGCTCACTAGATGATAGTCTTGTGTTTATTCTTGGCGGGTTGAGAACCTAATGGCATGCTGGTTTAGCATGAGTGCATTCTTGTATTGTTGTGAGTGATCCTGAGTGAATCCTTAGTGGATAGTCTATCCCATCTCAAGGGTAGGTCTTTGAGTGCTGAAAGAATATGGGGTGAGAAGAGACCTACGGTTGGGTGAAACATTGACCTCACATAGCTAGTTGCTTGGACAACTTCTGTTAAAGATGAGTGTTATTTTCATGGATAATTTTAGTGGATATATATAGCCCATGGACTATATTAAGGGGGTTACAAAAATTTATTGGGCTATTTTCGTATAGGGAAAGGGTTTTTTCAACTAAAATATATTCGCCCAATATTAATAGAAAAAAAATCCAAAATTAAGAGTCTCTTGTATATTAATGAGGAAAATGAAAAAAATTATTTTTGCCCTAGCAAAATCTCCCTCTAATATATCTTTCGCCCTCAACTTCTAGAGAAAATCTGGTGAAATCACTCCTTCGCCCCCAATTTTCAGTAATGGAGGCTCCCAAGTGTTATTTCTCCCTTTACTTTCCTTGTAATTCATGCATATGGTTGCATTCACCTGTATTTTTAGTCAATTTCATGTGATACCTTCTTTGAACCCTTGATTTCCAGTATTGGAGGGACAATCGCAGGCTATTTTGTTCTATATAAAGACTACAGTGATTCATGGTTCACCCACATTGGATTTCACTTGTAGGGTGAAGGTTTTTGTTGATGTGATTCCACTTTGCATTCTTAGTTTTCTCAACATTTTAATCTTTGCATAACATCTCCATTGTCAAAAGCTCGAGTCTTGAATGGGCATGCCGCACATTCAATTTATCAGAGAATACAAACTCGCATCACACTTTTTATCCAATAATTAACATGGTTTTCTTTTTATTCTTTTTATCCATAGTTACAATATATTATTATATTGTAAATTTACCATTTATCATGCTTTTTTTATCACGGATTCTTTTTTAGGCATGTTCAATTTAGGGCAAACTTGATTCTTAGGGCTCATTTGATGTTATTAGGGTTTTATTATTGGTTCCATGAAAGTGTTATAGAGATCAAAAGATATGATTCATTTTATGATTTTCATGTTTAAAATATTGATTAACATTTATATGTTGTTAGTGGATGATACTCTTGATGGAGAGATGCCACATGGTTTTTGTATATTCAAACTAAATTTGAACCAAATGTTATTTTATTAGGATCTTTATATGCAATTATTATTGGAAGTACGACATTAACAAGGGTGTATATGTTCATATTTTATGTCTGTTAATGTTGATGTTTGGTATGTTTGTAATATAAATGAATGTAATTTTATTATAATGGCAGGGCTATAATGGAATGGTCATTGTTTTGGTTGTCTGCTTATACAGTTTCCCAAAGCGTATTGGTAGTTTCTTTTACTTGTTTTGAGAAGTTCGTGACTTGTATATTTTTTTATTCGCATTTCCAAGTTCATCAATTTCATTTGTGACCTAAATTTGTTGGGTTCGATACTTGTTTTACGATATTTTGTTTTTGCAACGACCATTTGGAAGTAAATGTTTTTTTTGTGATTTGTTTTGATGTGTAATTGATATCATCATCCACAAATGGATCTACATATCTATGATAAATATATGATTTTGTTGGAACACGATACTTCATTTTCATCATGATTGTATATAATATGTATAGGTCATGTTTGACCTTAGATGTAGACATTATGCTATTTGATATCTAGTCTTTTGAATTCAATCAAGGTACTAAAACAATTTTATCATGTTTTGCATGCTTTCAAAAATTTCAAGGACATGGATACAAACACCTCCTCAGTTTATCTGAGAAAAAGTAGTCTTTAACAGAGTAGTTCTAATTATATGCATGATGATATATTAATGCGCTTTCTATTCTTGTTAGTGTATGTTCTTATTTCTAATTGTTAGGATTATTATTAATCCTCCCTTTGTCTCCTTGTCCATTTATAGTATATTAGATCATCATGCCTAACTTAGGATTCATTTACTTAAGTTTGGTGCCATTGGGTCTACCAGATCCTTTGGGTCCTCCAGTGCCATTGGGTCCATCGATACCAACAACTAGAGTGTGGGGAACACATATAGAGGTTATATTCCACTTAATGCATGTGCATGCGAGCTGATGTGCCTCTGAGACCAATCCCTACATTTTAGGAGCCACTATGAGTGCCACCAGCAACCTCCAACAGCTGGTTGTGGTAGGTAGGTAGTTATGCTAAGTCAATCTCCAGTTACATTCAGTTAGATGTCTTTCAGTTTAGTTAGTGCCAATTTTGCATGGTTTCATGGGAGTAGGCGCCTTTTCTCACCTACCTCATCAGTTTAACTAGTTTAACTAGTTTTAATTGATTATTAACTAAAATAGACATGTGGAGTTAGACTAGTGAGCTCCGATAGCGATTTAAGATACTTCTAGTTATCCAGTCAGTCTGGTTTAGTTGGTAGATTCGAATCTTATATTCCACATGATTGAAATTCTATTTATTGTAACACCATTGTATTATTGAATATAGTTAATGGAAGATTTCTCATATTGTTCTTCAATTATTTTCTCTTATTTCTCTTCTGTAATCTATGTGAAGACTATTTTTGGCCCAAGATCTTCCTTCCAGAATCTAATATGGTATCAGAGCCTGGTTAGGCTAAACAAAAATTATATTTCTAGTTTTGTGTAGGTATTCAGGTCTCTCACCAGTGACACAATAAACAGAGCATGGATATTTCTAAGATAGTAACCTTGAATTCATTCATCTATTATGAATGGAAAGCAAATATTGAGATACTATTGTGCAACACAAGTCTCTACAGAGTTACTATGGCCTTAGAAATCAAGCCTAAAGCTCTTGCTGAGAAAGAAAGGTGGCATAATAGGAAGGATGAAGCTTATGGCCTTCTTTGTCTCTCTCTCTCTCCCCAGAACTTCTTTTTCATCTTGCTGGCTCGACAAGCCCTAATGAAGTGTGGACCAAACTTGAATCCCTTTTCGGAAAGCAAGATGATCTTAGAGGACATCAATTAGAGAATGAGTTGATCTCATTGAGACCAAGTGAATTCAAAACCATTGAGGAATTCATCACCAAGTTTAAGTCACTAGTGATTTTTCTCAAGCAATGTGGGATTATGAAGGAAGAAGATCAATTAATCCTCTCCATTCTATCAAAGATGGGTCCAAAATACTCAGTTTTTGTGTCAACATTCTATGCTACTAAGATTGCAATTCGAAATTGGAGGATGTCATCCTGGGATGGATTCATAGATTCTCTCACACAAGAGAAGATAAAGTTGATTCAAATGGGGACTCTCAAAACCTCAAACGATCATGCACTTGCTGCTCTTGGAAGCAATAATCTCAAGTCCAAAGGAAAGCTAAAAGTGAAGGAGAAAAGGACAAAGTCAAACTCCGAAGATGAAGGTTCTAACTCTATTGATGAAGGCTCGAATTTCAAGAAGAAGAGAAACAAGAAAGGAATATCACAATGTACCTATTGTAGAAAATATTCTCACAATGAAAATTATTGCTTTAAAAAGAAAACGAACATCATGATTCAGTTTCTCGAAAGAAACAACATTGATGTTCCAAATTTTGCAAGAAGGGAAAAATTTGTTGATCCCCAGGGGCACTAAACACTGTGCAATTCTGATGCAAGGGCATAGGAGAAACCAAGGAGTAGGAGAATTATTAAATAAAATACAAAAATGTTTACAAGCAATAGAGTTGGGTCTATTTGCTGTCATTTGAATTTCATGATAAGTTAGAATTTAATAAAGGATATCGAGTCCTTATGCAATTGTAAACGTTAAGTCTGTTGAGATACTTAGGGAAGATCTTGTGTTAAGAGAGATATGAGCCTTGTATAGTGGATATGATTCCACTGTTTCATATGTTTGTAAATAAGCTATGTGAGAAATTTAAATAGGAGGAGGAAGTTTAAACAGGGGGATCGAGGAGGTTAGAAAGTTAATTTTAGAGAGCAAATGAAGAAATTCTTTGTAATCCCAGTGCAGAGATTGAATACAAGGAATTCGAATCCATTCATGGCTCTAAAATCTCATGACTGTGTGAATGCCATGACTAACTTTCCAGTATATCTCCTAGGTTATTAAAGTATGTGAAATCAATTTGGAATTGTCACAGGATTCATCTCTTCTATGATTCGTTGGTTGAATGAGATAATAAATTGTTTAAAGGGATTTGATTCTTGATCGAATTGATCAATGTAATGATTAACTTCGAGGAGAATCCTGTAGTGAGTTCCTTATATTCGTTTGACAACACCAGCACTGGACACAAGGTAGAATCATGATTTACAGTGAGAGTTGCACAGATGATTATAAAGACAAGTCACGAAGCTGTGGATTGTGCGATCTATGCTAGACGTTGGTAGTTATAGAGTGGTATAGGTCAAAACCTTGACCTGCACATGGCAGTTAACCAAAAATCATTTGCACAAAATGCATCAAGAGTTAGAGTCCCAATTTTCTGTGACAGGTAAATACTTTCGGTTTCCTATATTCTTGAAATACACATGTTGAAATTCATAATTGACTGAATGTATGCCAATTAAGACTGAATTTGATTTGAATCTTGAGCTTGAAGAAATAATAGGAAGAATTGAGAGACTGAATTTAACCGGAAGTAACCTTCAGTCTAGATCTGCACCTATCCCCACATCATTTGTGGTATCAGAGCAGAAAATTGTCACTAAGCAGAATCTCAGAACTAGGAGAAAAGGATATAATATGGCTTTTAGAGTGCGTGGAGGTCATGGTGGTCACAGAGGAAGGCCCATAGCCAATGCACACGTATTAGAATTCATGGAGAGAGTAACAACAAGGTTACAAGCCATAGAGTTGAGAACTCAAGGGAACAATCCAGAGGGAGATGTTAGTGAACCTGAGATTGAATCCCTAGATGAGGAAGAAGCTGTTATATTGATTCCTGAGATGAGGTTCTTGAAAAATGTGTTTGGATCTTCTTCAAAATTCAGGCCCGAAGTTCTTGTTTATAAAGGGAATCTTAATCTGGAAGAATTAATTGACTGGATTAATTAGATGGAAAAGTTCTTTGACTATTGAGAAATGCCAGAAGAGAGAAAGGTCAAATTTGTTGTCACGAAGTTGAAGGGACATGCAACACTTTGGTGGGATGGAGTGCAGATAGAGAGGAGAAGGTTGGGTAAACAACCAATTAGAAATTGGACTAGGTTGGTAGTGAAATTGAGAGAGAAATTTCTACCATGTGACTATCAACTTTCATTGTACAGACAGTTGCGGAATCTCAGACAGAGATTGCTGACAGTTAGAGAGTACACAAAGGAGTTCTATAAAATTAGCATTAGGGCTGGACATATTCAAGATACCCAAGAAAATATGGCTAGATATATAAATGGTCTCAGGATGGAGATTCAGGATGAATTGAGTATGATGTCTCCAAATACAGCTGAAGAAGCTTATCAGATGGCACTAAAAGCTGAAGGGAAACTTCTAAGGAAGCAATCTGCCCAAGTTAGGGGGACTTTCAAAGGAAAGGAAGGTCAAGGTGGTAGAGGAGGATCTACTGCACCTAAAAATGGATCTAGTAGCATCTCTAAAGAGAAGGCACCTACATCTGGTGATGCTAGAGGCATAGGACGCTAGTCTAGAGGGCAAGGAGGCCGAGGCAGAGGAAAAGAATTTCGATGCTTCAAATGTAACAAAGTAGGACATAAATCCTATGACTATCTAGAAAATGATGGTACTAATCAAAGAAATGTTGTTGTTGCTCTAGTTGAAGGAGAATAACATCAGATTCCAGAAGCAGAAAACATATCAGAGTTAGGAGAATTATTGTTGATGAACAAAGTGTTACTGAAACTAGAGAAGGAAGCAAGTGAGCCAGCTCAGAGGAAAAATTTGTTCAAAACAACATGTAAAGTTCAAGGGAAAGGTTTCCAGTTGATCATAGATAGTGGTAGCACAGATAATCTGGTATCCTCTGAGGTAGTGGAGAAATTGAAGCTGAAAAGGATAAGACATCCTACACCTTATAAGGTGTCTTGGCTTCAAAAGGGACACCAATTGCTAGTTAGTGAGCAATGTGAGTTGGAGATGCAGTTGGGACAATACACAGATAAAGTTGTGTGTGATGTGATGCCTATGGATGTGTGTCATATATTTTTAGGTAGGCCTTGGAAATATGACAGAGGAACCATACATGATGGTAAGAGAAACACATACAGGTTTCATAAAGATGGAATTAATCATACATTGGTTCCAATGAAAGATGAAGGAGCCTCAACAAGTCATTGTCCAAAGGCATTATTGTTGAGTGGAAAAGAATATTTGCAGCAAATTGAGGAAGGGACATTGAACTTTGCAGTAATTTGCAAACCAAAGGTAATTCTTACAAATACAATGATTTCTGATTTGCCTTTAGAAATTCAAGACATGCTGAATGATTATAGATATATCATTGTAGATACTTTTCATGATGGCTTACCTACATAGAAGAAGCATTAACCATCAAATAGAATTGATTCCAGGAGCAAGTTTACCAAATAAGGTAGCTTACAGGATGACTCCTACAGAAAATGAAGAAATCAGAAAGTAGGTGCAAGAACTGGTAGACAAGGGTTTGGTTAGAGAAATTTTAAGTCCTTGTGCAGTACCAATAGTCTTGAGTCCAAAGAAGGATGGCGAGTGGAGAATGTGCACGGACTTAAGATCTATAAACAGGATAACAATCAAGTACAGATTTCCTTTGCCCAGAATTGACGATTTAATGGATTGTTTAAGTGGAGCTAAGTATTTCACTAAGTTATATTTGAAAAGTGGCTACCATCAAATAAGAATTAGGGAAGGAGATGAACGGAAGACTGCTTTCAAGACTAACTATGGACTGTATGAATGGTTGGCAATGCCTTTTGGCTGATCAAATGCTCCCAATACTTTTATGAGGTTGATGAATGAAGTACTGAAAGAATTTATAGGGAAATTTGTAATAGTATATATGGATGATATATTAATTTACAGTCAATCAAAAGAAGAACACTTAAGGCATTTGAAATATGTCTTACATAAATTACATGAGGAGAAATTGCTACTGAATATGAAAAAGTGTACTTTCATGAAGAAAGAGTTAGTATACTTAGGATTTGTTGTCTCTGATGAGGGATTAAAAATGGATCCAGAGAAGGTTAAAGCAATCACAGAATGGTCTACACCAAGGAATGTGTTCGAGGTAAGAAGTTTTCATGGCCTTGCTAGTTTTTATAGGAAGTTTATAAGGAACTTTAACAAGATAAATGCTCATATTGTTGATACTATCAAGAAGGACAGACATCCTTTCAGGTGGACTGTTGAAGCTGAAAGAAATTTCCAGCTATTAAAGAAGAAGGTCACAGACAAACCAGTCTTGGTTTTTCCTGACTGTAACTAGCCATTTCAAGTAAAATGTGATTCCAGTGGAGAAGCTATAGGTGTTGTATTGAGTCAAGATGACAGACCTGTGGCATATTTTAGTGAGAAATTGAATGACACTAAAAGAAAATATTCCTCTTATGATAAGGAGTTCTATGCAATTGTTCAAGCATTGAATAAGTGGAGACATTACTTGATGGCTAAATTGTTTGTACTGTATTCTGACAATCATACATTGTAGTTTATAATGCAGCAGCCAAAGCTTAATCATAAACATGCAAAATGGGTAGAGTATATTCAAAGTTTTAATTTTGTATTGAAGCATATTAGTGGCCAATCTAACAAAGTAGCATATGCTTTGAGTAGGAAAAATCTGTTGATACAAGAAAGTCAAATCCAAGTCTTAGGATTTGATTTTCTTAAAGAATTGTATAAAGAGGATGCATATTTTAGAGAAGCCTTTGAAGCATGTCAGAATCCTATTTTGATGGACAGCAGTAAGTGGATGGAATATTCTTTACAAGCATGATTATTGTTCAAAAAACACTAGTTGTGTATACCAAGTTTTTCCATGAGAGACAATTTGATCAAGGAGAAGAACAGTGCCATGACTTGTTGGACATATTGGAGTAGACAAGACTTTGAACAATTGACTCATTTCTATTTCTAGCCAAGGATGAGGTCTGAAGTAGAGAACTATGTAAAGAATTGTAAAACTTGTCAGTATGCAAGGGGAAAGAGTCAAAACACAGTACTATACAAACCATTTCCCATTCCAAATAGAGCTTGGGATATGATAAGTATGGATTTTGTTTTGGTTTTGCCAAAGACTCAAAAGGGAAACGATTCAATATTTGTAGTAGTTGACAGATTTTCAAAGATGACCCATTTCATTCCTTGTTTTAAAACTAGTGATGCTACACATGTTGCTAACTTGTTTTTTAAGGAGATTGTATGCTTGCATGCGCTACCCAAAAGTATTGTTTCAGATAGAGACACCATATTTCTTGGACATTTTTGGAGAACACTGTGGAAGAAGCTTGGTACTAAACTTAGTTTCAGTTCTGCATATCATCCACAGACAGACGGACAAACTGAAGTTGTTAACATAAGTTTAGGTAATATTCTGAGGATCCTTGTAGGAGAACACCCTAAGAAATGGGATAATTTATTGGCACAAGCAGAGTTTGCCTACAATGATTCTCCTAATAGAGGTACATGCCAAAGTCCATTTCATATCATTTATGGAATGCATCCTATAAGAGTATGTGAGTTAAGGGATTTGGGTGAAACAGAGTTCAAAAGTGCAAAGGGAGAAGAGTTTGCCACAAAAATACAAGTGGATCATGAACAAGTGAAACAGAATTTACAAGAAAACAACATCAAATACAAGAACAAAGAAGATTTGAAGAAGAGGGAAGTTAATTTTGAAGTCAGAGACTTAGTGTTGGCATACCTAAGGAGAGAAAGATTTCCAAAGAGGGAGTACAATAAGCTGAAGTTTAAGAAGATATGACCTTGCAAGATAATAAGAATGGTATCTGCAAATGCCTACAAGATTGAACTACCCCCTGATGTTGGAATATCTCCAATATTCAATGTTGCTGATTTATATAAGTACCAGGGAGAGGATACAGTTGTTGAAATGGAAGATGCTGAAGAATAGGAAGTTAAATGGGTAAAACAATTACCTATTAAAGAAACATTGCAGCCAAAAAGGATATTGGATAGAAAAGTATACAAAAAGACCCAGGGACAAGAGTATTTCCAATATTTGGTCAAGTGGAAGGATCATCAAATTGCAGATGCCACTTGGGTGACTGAAGCAATGTTGCAGAAAATGAACAGTTCAATGGAGGAGCTCATGGACAAGAGCCTATGAATATTTTGGCCTTGGGAGTCTGATGCAGGGGCATAGGAGAAACCAAGGAGTAGGAGAATTATTAAAGAAAATACAAAAATGTTTACAAGCAATAGAGTTAGGTCTATTTGCTGTCATTTGAATTTCATGATAAGTTAGAATTTAATAAAGGATATCAAGTTCTTATGCAATTGTAAAAGTTAAGTCTATTGAGATACTTAGGGAATATCTTGTGTTGAGAGAGATACGAGCCTTGTATAGTGGATCTAATTCCACTGTTTCATATGTTTGTAAATAAGCTATGTGGGAAAGATAAATAGGAGGAGGAAGTTCAGAGAGGGGGATCGAGGAGGTTAGAAAGTTAATTTTAGAGAGGAATTGAAGAAATTCTTTGTAATCCTAGTACAGATATTGAATACAAGGAATTTGAATCTATTCATGGCTCTAAAAATCTCATGAATGTGTGAATGTTGTGACTAACTTTCCAGTATATCTCCTAGGTTATTAAAGTCTGTGAAATCAATTTGGAATTGTCACATGTTTCATCTCTTCTATGATTCGTTGGTTGAATGAGATAATAAATTGTTTAAAGGGATTTGATTCTTGATCGAATTGATCAATGTAATGATCAAATTCAAGGAGACTCCTGTAGTGAGTTCCTTATATTTGTTTGACAACGCCAGCACTAGACACAGTGGAAACAGGGTAGAATCACGATTTACAATGATAGATGCGCGTGCGATTATAAAGACAAGTCATAGAGCTATGGATTGTGAGATCGATGCCATACATTGGTAGTTATAGATTGGTACAGGTTGAAACCTTGACCTGCGCATGGCAGTTAACCAGAAATCATTTGCACAAAATGCAGCAAGTGGCAGAGTCCCGATTTTTTGTGACATGTAAGTACTTCTGGTTCCTATATTCTTGAAATACAAGTGTTGAAATTCATAATTGACTGAATGTATGTCAAATAAGACTGAATTCGATTTGAATCTTGTGCTTGAAGAAATAATAGGAAGAATTGAGAGACTGAATTTAACCGTAACCTTCAGTCTAAATCTGCACCTATCCCCACATCAAATTCAAAGGTAATGATGCTCATGCTTTGGTTGCTAGAATAAAGTAAGTTTCTGATCTCTCTGATTTTGATACTCATTCTGATATATCAGAATCAGAAATCTATTTTCCTCCCCTTTAAAAAATACCTATCAGTCTCCTAGAGCCATCTCCTCTCAATACTAGTTTTTAACCACTAGTTCCCGACTTTTCTTCATATGAATCCTTCAAACTCCATCCAGATTCTTCTTTATATGATTTTGAAGATGAATTGTAAGTTGATATGCATGTTATGACACCTCTTTCCCATCCATTTGATACTCAAAAGACCCTACAACTCCCAAAATCCTCAGTTGGTAAACTAGACAAGTTCATGGTTTCCTATACTGTATCACTGGTGAAAGTTGTCATCATGTCTTTGTTTTTTGTCATTGGTTGGTTTCCCTTATCATTGGCTATAAGTGGTTTTATGTTAAAAATATTTTGGTCTGATATAAATTTTATTAGTTCGAATTTTAGATCCTTGTGCTCACCATATTTGCCCAATTGTCATTGTAGACTAGTTGAGCCTAGTTTTCCTACTGTAACTCAACTGGATTTTGGAGCCACTATACCTTGGTTTTGTTTTTGCTCCATATGACTTAATTTATGATATATTAGAGCCTCATAAGCTCTATTACAAAATTATAAAGGTTTTACATCAGTTTGGGAAAAATATTCATGATCGAATTCACCATTATGCGGCTATACTAGAAATTGATCCTATATATTTCATTGATGTTATTTGGTTAGGATATGATTGCACAAATCTCTTTTCCATCTCTGATTTTACGTTCAAATCTGATATTTTATGTTGTCACATCAAATAGCACTCACATGATGCTCCTTCATCACCATAATATGACTACAAGGGGCTTCTCCTCGTGCTTTTTGTCTACACAACATTGAAAATCTAATACATGATCAAGGAATCTACAACAACTCTACAAATTTTTCCACCAAGAAGTAGTACATCAAGCTTATCAAGTGAAGAACAAAGACAAAGTGAACATATTTATTTAAATTTTGTGCCATGTCCATTTTTTAGGAAGGATTTTCCCCATGTGGTTTTACCTTTTCCCTCAATTTTTCATGGATAAATAATTTTTTCATTTAGATTGTAATGGGTGACCTTTGGTCTTAGTAACCAGGGCCCAGGTCGTCCAAATTTAGGATTAAAGGGGGATGTTAGGATTATTATTAATCCTCCCTTTGTCTCCTTGTCCATTTATAGTCTATTAGATCATCATGCCTAACTTAGGAGTCATTTACTTAAGTTTGGTGCCATTGGGTCTGTTATAACTAGATGTTGTTCTTAGTTTATTTGTCACTATTTTTCAAACATTGATTTACTATGACTTTACATTTTAAGTTGGTTTTGAGGATTTTTGGTAATTATTACTTTTTGTTTGAGTTAATGCTTTTAATGATTTGGTTATTTCATTTTATTAGTTTTAAGGTTTTTTCTTTGGGCTTATTAGTTAATATATATATATATCTTTAAGGTCTTAAAAAATTATAATAAAGTTTATTTCAAGTTTTAAATTTATGACTAACCTTTATTTTTAAGCCTTGGTTAAAAAATATTAAAAAAAGGATTCCTGTATCAGCTCTGTTTTTCCTGTTTTTGTCATTATCATTGGGAGCAGATTACGAGGTGATGGAAACAAATTATAGAAAAAAAAAAGAGGTTTTTTTCCACAACAAACTCATTCAAAAAACCCTCTCTCAGTTTTGCAACGTCTATTATCGTTTGAGAGATTCGAATTCATCTTTGTGGCCTATTTTTCAGGGTTTGAAAATTTTAGTAATTTACTGTTTTAGTCATAAATTTCCAGCACGGTTTTTTCTTAATGGACTCATTTAAAAAAACCTCTCTCATTTTGTTCACAAGTGTCCTGGATAGAGATATATGGAGGCGTCTTTGAGACCCAAATTTTCAAAAATTCGCCAAATTTCCCCAAATCCGATTCGTTATTTTTGGGTTAATTGTTTTTAAAGATTTTGAGTTAGCATGTAACTAATTGATGTGACTATTTCAAATTTTAGCCTAGAAGGTAGCTATGGAACTACTTTACCTTTGTAATGATAAAAGGAAGACAAACATATAATTTAGTGGAAAGAATTTTGATTCAAGGAAAGGCTCTAAAGCTGTGGTATCTCAAGCTAAGACTAATAGCTCTTATGTATTGATGACTGTTATTGATTATATATAAACTGATAAGCCTTTTACCTATCATGCCGTCTCATTTCTGATCTAGTTGATTGCTCATTCTACAATTTCATTTCTTGTTTAAAGGTTTTATTCATGTAAATGCTTGTAGCCTGTGGGTGGAATTAGTATTTCATGTGTAATGTTTATGGATTATTGGGATGTGTTTGATCCCAGTTTATCTAACCTGTGCATGATTCAGTTATTTATTATCTTGTGAATGTTTATTACCTCCTTACTTATGAAGTTTTAAACCAAAACCCTAAAAAACCAATTTTATTCTATTTCTTTTTTCCAGCACAGATTCCGATCAATTTGAGGGGAATTTTTAAAAACCAAGAGAGGTTTTTGTTCTTCATGGACTCATTTAAAAAAAACTCTCTCAGGTTTTGCATGTGTCTTCATGGAGAGATATGGATGCGTGTTTGAGACCCAAATTTTCATAAATTCGCCAAATTTTCCCAAATCCGATTTGCTATTTTTGGGTTAATTGTCTTTAAAGATTTTGAGTTAGCATGTAACTAATTGATGTAACTATTTCGAATTTCGACCTAAAAGGTAGTTATGGAACTACTTTACCTTTATAATGATAAAAGGAAGACAAACATACAATTCAGTGGAAGGAATTTTGATTCAAGGAGAGGCTCTAAAGCTATCGTATCTCAAGCTAAGACTGATAGCTCTTATGTAAGTTTGAAGACTGTTATTGATTATATACAAACTAATAAGTCTTTTTTACCTATCATGGTATTTCATTTCTGATCTGGTTGATTGCTCAATCTACAGTTTCATTTCTTGTTTAAAGGTTTTATTCATGTAAATGCTTGTAGCCTGTGGCTGGAATTAGTATTTCATGTGTAATGTTTATGGATTATTGGGATGTGTTTGATCCCCAGTTTATCTACTTGTGCATTATTCAGTTCTGTATTAGCTTGTTATTGTTTTTCCTCCTTGCTGATGAAGTTTTAAACCAAATCTATAAACCAAAACCCTAAAAACAAATTTTATTCTATTTCTATTTGAGATTGTGTTAGCTTGTTCTTGTGGTAGTATAGGAACAATTTCTAGCACTAACATCTTTGGCGCCGTTGCCGAGGATGAAGCTGAAGTATATCTTCCCTGGGATATCATTATTCATCTGATTTTGAGAGGTGAACAAAGTCAGAAAATATTTTAGACTACAATTTTTCACCGGCGATTCCACGGAAGAAATATTTGTTGGCCACTCCACTGATTCAAGATGTTAATGACCATGGAAGCCATTGTGGCTGCGAGGTATGATTTCTCAAATATTGTTGGTTTTCCACATCCAGTGCTTTCTATAACTTAGTGGGGTGACTATCTTCCTAGATTCAAAGGAAACAAATATGAGCATCCTCGTGAGCACTTATTAAATTTTCATAAATGCATGTTTGAACATGATTTTGTTCATGAGGATGTCTTAATCAAGATGTTCAAATTTTCTTTAGAAGAACATGCTCGTGAATGGTGTCAATCTCTTCCCGCTGCTAGCATTCATTCTTTGAAGGAGTTTCATACTGTTTTTCATCATCATTATCAAATATTTTATCCGGCAGATCTTCTATTTGAAAATTGTTGTGAGGAATATGAATTGCATGATGAGATTGAAGATATAGATAGAGAAGAATTGGTCTCTCACAATATTCATCAGTTCTCTAATGATCTTCAAGATGATAGGTTTTCCCATAAATATGAACTAGAAGTGAATAATGAAGAAGCTGAAGGTTCTTTTATTATCATTAATTTTGATTATTATAAACCTGAAGATTTGGTTTCTTTAGATGCAAAACACAATGATCAGTTGTCTTTTGGTCAAATGCCAATTGAAATCAGTAAGGGCAATCCTCAGCTTTCAGATTTGCAGACAAAAGGAAATTGCGCCAACCATGAAGAACTGGATTTGCAGAGATCATCTATTTCCAAGGAGGAACAACAAGAGTATTTTCTTTATCTTTATGTACTCGTTACTTCAAATCTAGATAAAAACATGATAATGACAAGGAAGATCATGCTAATGTTTTTTCAAATCATCCTTTCTATGATGAATGTGAATCTGACCCAGGCATTAAGGGAAGTGATCAACACTCTTCAAAGATCAGTTAGCTTGAGTTAGTGGAAGATATAAAACAGTATAACCTCAACAGAGTTGAAGATTTTATATATTGTTCTCTTATTGCATTTTTTCATGGAGTATTGAGAATTGAGAACACCCATTTGCAGTCCTTTCTTTTTGAACAACATGAAGGAATAATTTTGCACGAGTTTCATGATCTCGTGGCTTCTTGGATGGAGTTGAATTTTTCAAAGGTTTCCAATGCTCCATCTTTTGGCATACTTCCTATTTCCAGTAAGTATCAACTGCCTACAGACTCTTTATTGCATGTATCACATATTTTGTGGGTCTTCTCAAACAATAGCATGCATAGAATTATGATTCTCAGTAAAATGGTTTCTTGGTCTCACTGGAAGTATGATTACACTTGATTAGGTTGTTTCCTCCGATTAGAAGTAGGAGTAAATAGAAGAATAAGCTCGTTATACGAGCATGTAGATTCTTTTCAGTATGTTGGTTTGTAGCAGTATTTTGTCATTTCAGAGGTATGTGTTCAGAGTTTGAGAAAGTTACAGAGATTGAATAAAGACTCCATAGCCCAATGGAATTTTTGCGGAGTAATAGACAAGTTTAGTTGAGTGGGAAGAAGGAACTGATCTACAGGTTCTTGAAACCTCACAAGGAGGATTAGAAAGCGTCATAAGTTATAACTAGATGTTGTTATNCATTGATTTACTATGACTTTACATTTTAAGTTGGTTTTGAGGATTTTTGGTAATTAGTACTTTTTGTTTGAGTTAATGCTTTTAATGATTTGGTTATTTTATTTTATTAGTTTTAAGGTTTTTTCTTTGGACTTATTAGTTAATATATATATCTTTAAGGTCTTAAAAACTTATAATAAAGTTTATTTCAAGTTTTAACTTTATGACTAACCTTAATTTTTAAGCTTTGGTTAAAAAATATTCAAAAAACGATTCCTGTAGCAGCTTTGTTTTTCCTGTTTTTGTCATTATCATTGGGAGAATATTATGAGGTGATGGAAACAAATTATGGAAAACCAAAAGAGGTTTTTATCCAAAACATACTCATTCACAAAAACCTCTCTTAGTTTTGCAACAGCTATTATCGTTTGAGAGATTTGAATTCATCTTTGTGGCCTATTTTTCAGGATTTGAAAATTTTAATAATTTACTATTTTAGTCCCAAATTTCCAGCACGGATTCCGATAAATTTGAGGGGGATTTTTTAAACCCAAGAGATTTTTTTGTTCTCCATGGACTCATTTAAACAAACCTCTCTCATGTTTACACAAGTATCCCGGATCGAGAGATATGGAGGCGTCTTTAAGACCCAAATTTTCAGAAATTCGTCAAATTTCCCCAAATCCGATTTGCTATTTTTGGGTTAATTGTCTTTAAAGATTTTGAGTTAGCATGTAAATAATTGATGTAACTGTTTCAAATTTTGACCTAGAAGGTATTTATGGAACTAATTTACCTTTGTAATGATAAAAGGAAGACAAACATACAATTTAGTGGAAGGAATTTTGATTCAAGGAGAGGCTCTAAAGCTGTGGTATCTCAAGCTAAGACTGATAGCTCTTATGTAAGTTTGAAGACTATTATTGATTATATACAAACTGATAAGCCTTTTTCACCTATCATGCTTTTTTATTTCTGATCTTGTTTATTGCTCAATCTACAATTTCATTTCTTGTTTAAAGGTTTTATTCATGTAAATGCTTGTAGCCTGTGGGTGGAATTAGTATTTCATGTGTAGTTTTTATGGCTTATTGGGATGTTTTTGATCCCCAGTTTATCTACTTGTGCATGATTCAGTTCTGTATTAGCTTGTTATTATTTTTCCTCCTTGCTGATGAAGTTTTAAACCAAAACCCTAAAAACAAATTTTATTTTATTTCTATTTGAGATTGTGTTAGCTTGTTCTTGTGGTGGTCTAGGAACAATTTATAGCACAAACAGGGTCCGCCAATACCATTGATTCCACCGGTACCAACCACTAGAGTGTGGGGAACACATAAAGAGGTTATATGGCACTTACAGCATGTGCATGCATGAGCTGATGTGCCTCTAAGACCAATACCTACATTTTAGGAGCCACTTTGAGTGCCACCAGCAGCCTCCATCAGTTGGTTGTGGTAGGTAGGTAGTTATGCTAATTCAATCTCCATATACATTCAGTTAGATGTCTTTCAATTCAGTTAGTGCCAGTTTTTCATGGCTACATGGGATTAGGCTCCTTTTCTCACCTACCTCATTATTTTAATTGGTTTAACTAGTTTTAACTAATTATTAACTGAATTAGACATGTAGAGTAGACTAGTGATCTCCGATAGTGATTTAAGACACTTCTAGATAGCCATTCAGTCAGGTTTAGTTGGTAGATTCGAATCCTATCCTCATGATTGGAATTCTATTTATTGTAACACCATTGAATTACTGAATATAGTTAATGGAAGATTTCTCACATTGTTCTTCAATTATTCTTCTCTTATTTCTCTTGTGCAATCTATGTGAAGACTATTTTTTTGCCCAATATATTCGTACCAGAATCTAATACTAATAACCATTTCAAGTTTCTAACTAACTCTAAAAATTCTAAATCAAATGACACAATTCATGTTTTCGTTTTCAACAAAAGAAAGGAAAAAGTGGCATTTGTATCTATAAACAGATTAATCCAGTTTTTTTCCTAGAGGCTAGCTTAAAAATGAGAGATTTGGAAAATAAGCTAATTGGGAATTCATGCATTATATTAAGGTTGTGTGTCTTGATAATACTCCACATTGTAATAATGGTTTGTGGGTGCAATAATCACTCCAAAATGTAAAGTGTCCAATTCGATTAGTTTGTCGGTATGTCAAGATTTGGGTCCCCACATGTCCCTTGGACCATTAAGGGACAAGATAAAAAGTGGAGTCCCCACTTGCCCTAAATCTAGTTAGTGTACTTGTGCTTCACCAACACCTCAACTTGTGAGTGACCCAATATTTCTTGTGAAATGTATAAATAAATCGCTCCTCTCCTCATTTTGCATTTGTTCATTTGAGGGTCTAGGAGTCGAGAGAGTCGAGCTCTAGTATATGCTCTTATATTGCACTACCTTAGTAATCTTCAAAATCAAAAGTTGGTTCTTCCTAGCAAAATATTCGCCAAGACATTACAAGGTTTTATAATTTGATGAAAGATTCACCAAGTTTTTACAATATTTAGAATTCAGTGGATTATTCGCCAAGATTTTACAATATCTTATAATTTAGTGAAAGATTTGTCAATATTTTACAAGATTCTATAATATAACGAAATATTAGCTAAAGCATTATATATACATATTATATTATTGATAAAATAGCCTTCATTTTTTCCTATATATTAGGGATATTTGCCCATTTATTATACATATAAAGTTTGGGGGTCTTCTTAAAATTATCTATGATAAAGACCTAGGTTATGTAGCAGAAGGAGTGTGAGAAAAATGGACCAAGGTAAGCTGAGATGTTCCCTAGTGATAGTGGAACAACACTAGAGGGTGGACGTCTAAGAAGTGGAAGGAGGTTTCGCTCAGGAAAAAGGAGAAGAGATGTCACAAGAAGAGGAAGTTGCAGTATGACCAGAGGAGAAGAATTCGAGTTAACATTACACTTCAACGGAGGTTCTTGCGACAAAGAAGAAGAATATCAACTTTTCCCTAAAAGGCAAGAAGAAGAAGAAGAAACCCAGATCTAGAATACGAATACAACACACCTACGAATCTGCGTACATCTCCATATGTAAGGTCCAGGAACTCATCACCTAGTAGGTTTGTCAATACAAGTAATACTAACTGTGGGAATAGTAGACAAGGAAGCTCTGCTAGCTGAAATATTTATCCAGCAGTACCAATATAATGGTTGGGAATGATATTAAGCTGTCTATGTTCAATGGAAATGGGTTATAAGACCCATAACAACATTGGTTTCTATGTGAAGATATATGGACCATGCGATAGGTCCAAGATGAAGCAATAAAGAAGGCGCAGATGATCATAACCCTGAGGGGTCATACGCTTGACTGGTATATGAAATTCCATGTGGTTCTGACAAGAGTCGTATAGAAAACGCTCGACCAAATTCGAGCGGGACTAATAAATGAATTTAGAAAACCCAAATATGAATCTCAATGTATTATAGAGATTAAAGAGATTAAGCAATTATCTACGGAATCTTTGTGGGACTTTGACCAGATATTTAAGACATTAATGACTAAAGTAAGCTTCTAGATGTCAGACATACAACACAAAGATTAGTTCATTGCATCGTTGTTACCATACATATAGATTCCCTTGATGCAACAAAAGCTTGTGTTGCATACCGAAGCTTTGGATCCGGCCATGAAGCTCGAATACTCACCTATAGTAGAGACTGATGCAGGAATGTTGCAAATCCAATCCCAACTAGCTAACCTTGCGGTACAACTCTATGACATTAAGAACGGGAAGGAAGTCCAAGAAGAACTCTGGTGTGCTAGATGCAGAAGTGAAGGACACCACAAGGAAAATTTCCCAACGTTCATGAACTATGTCACAACAAGAACATTGAACCCGATAAATACACAAGGGATTCCTTGGTGTAGAATATACCATAATAGAGGCCATCGGTCGGAAGAGTGCTTGTACTTACAGAAGGTTGTAAGTGCACCAACTAGTTTATATTGTAAATTTTGTAAATCAATAGGTCATGATGAGAAGGACTACATAGCATTCCAGTTGCTACAGGAGAAAATTGTCAACACCTTTTTAATGAAAAATGAAGAGAAGATGCAAGTGGAGCATGCTCAATCTCAGTATCCTCAGCCCCAGTATCCACAGAATAAATACTCGCAACAAAAATACCCTCAACAAAGGGGGGGGTGGAAATTTTCGAGGTTGAGGAAAAGGAGGAGGATTTTTCATGGAAGAGGCCAAATCATATGTTATAATTATGGGAAACTAGGACATTTTACTAGGAACTATGCGAGCCCTACAAAGACATGTTCATATTGCAAATTCTTTGATCATATTATCGAACAATGTCCATAGTTTATTACAAAGTGGTAGACAAAAAATGTGGGAAATCCAAACCCTCTATAGAATCCCAACAAAAATAGCCAAATGATTTATGCTGAGCCAAGGGAACCAAATATTGTTGTCATGACAAGGGGAGGTGATGCGACTAGAGCATACCAAGATGCATAACTTGAACAATTGCAGGTGTGACCAACAACACAAAAGAAAGTGTCATTCGACATCCAAAGATAAAAAGAAGTATTCTTGGATGCACAACCATAATTCATCAACAAGAATAAGAATCAACGTCTGCTCCTACACTACCAAGAAGACCAATAATGGAGATGCCTGAAAGGTTCAATCAACTATTTCAAAAGAAACTGGCGAGAAAGGTTAGTAAGCTTAAAGAGTTTTTTAAAAGTTGCTTATCGCTAATACAAGATAAAGATGTTTTCACAAAATTGACATCTCTAATAGAAAAACCTCAAGATTACGTGCCACTAGACAAAAGAGTAAACCATGTGGGAAAAATATTAAAGACCGGTCGCGAGTTAAGAATCACTACTCAAATACGAGATTAGGATATGAACTATATTATCTTAGACTTGGGATATGATGTCAACATTCTAACACGACAAACATGGGAAAGCATGGGGAAACCACAACTGGAGTGGTATCATATTCAACTCATATTAGCAAATCAGTTGAAATTCCTACATATTGGTCGACTAACTCAGGTTCCTATCGAGGTAGAAGGCCCGAGAACGTATGATGAATTTTAAGTAATCAACATTGTTGATGAAACAAACATGTATCCTGCACTTTTGGGGATCGATTGGGTGATCGATAATCATACCATCATCAATTTTAAGAAAAGAATCTTATCATTTGAAGATTCAAAGCTAAGGGTGGTCGCACCAACTGATCCCCTAGAAGGTTAGAGATATGTCGAGCCAGTAAATAGTGAAGGACAAGGCGACTATCTCGACCATATTTATAGCATCATGCCTGCAAGGGATGATTATGTAAATACAACAGCTGACAAAAACCTTAGATGGCAGAGTATTAGCTCCTGTACATCAGATTCTACTGAAGCATTGGAAAATAAGCAGAATTATATGCATGAAGTATCCATAATAAAGTGCACAATAATTACACGGTCAGTGCAACAGGTAGGAATCGAGGAAATTGATATACCTACCTATGAAGGTTTACCTGAAATTACATATTTTATAATAGAGTTTGAAGAAAAATTCACAGAACATCAATGCTTGTCTACCTTGGACTTTGTGCTAAGAGATACATCCACCAAATGGTGGGTCGCACTATCCCGAAATGGCCGCAATGTTGAATATTGATGGAGATAAGATTCAGAGAAGAGACCAGTTATACTGGTCAAAAGTATACATGATTGAATAATATTATCGACCATATTGAGTATTGTCGAGCGACATGGGAGGCATGTCCGCGACAGGAATGGGTTCATCATTTCATACACACATTAGACATGATACCAAGGAACTGATATACATCACTTGAACTGAGATGAGGAACTATTGAATGGGATGAATTAGCTACTAGATTCATACACACATTTGAATTTATTGATGATCATTCGTCGATTGACAATGCATTGAAAGTAATCAAGAAAAATATATTTGAAGATATCCATGTCCCAATGACAAACTTCAATCAACACAACGCAACAATCCAACACTGGATGGAGTGTTATAATGTGATAGGAGAACCTAATGAAGATGGACCACTCGACGTAAACACATATGAGTCTGAAGGTATGTGCGCAGTGGAAGGATTTGGTATTTCTAGAGACCAATTTCTGAATCCACTAAAAGTCAAGAAAGTAAATATTGACTCCCCAAAGAATCCAAAATTTGTCAATATTGGAGATTATTGGGGTGATGAGAATATCGGGAAGATCATGGATCTATTGCATCATTTTCAAGACTTGTTCCCTATGAAATTCCCAAAGATGAAATGGATTGTTAGAGACCTTGGAGAAATGAATATACCTTTAAATACCGACGCAAAACCTATCAAGCAGCGACCATAACAATTGAATCTATGGTATAAAGAAAAATTCAAGGTAGAATTGGACTGAATGCTATATGCAGGTATCATAGAACCTATAGAATATTTAGAGTGGATCAGTCCAATAGTAGTGCAAGATAAAAATACTACTGGTGAAGTGTGGATTTGTGTCGACCTAAGAAAATTGAACGATGCTTGTTTACATGACCCATTCGACTCCATTTACAAATGAGGTACTGGAGAGTGCTGGGGGTCAAGAAATTTACCGATTCACTGATGGGTTCTATGGCTACCATCATATTATAATTGCAAAAGAATACCGACACAAAATAACCTTTGCGACAGAGTGGGGTTGTTTCCAATAGACAGTAATGCCCTTTGGACTCAAGAATGATCCTATTATTTTTTCCATGATAGTAGTAGCTACCTTTAAAGATTTTATCCATAAATTCTTGAGATCTACTTCGATGATTGGACAGTATTTGGGCTCAATAAGGATCATATTCAGATCTTGAGGATGATGTTGGAATGCTGTCGCTAGTATCAAATTTCACTCAACCTAAAGAAATGTATCTTTTGTGCCCCGTTTGGAATTTTGTTGGGACATGTAGTTTGTTGTGATGGAATCTTGTTCGACCCTACCAAAATTCCAATTATCGTCGACCTACCACAGTGAAGCAACTGAGTGTGACATTTGGACATACAGGATACTACCGAACATTTATCAAATGATATGCAGAGGTGGCTGCTCCGATGGACAAGTTATTGAAAAAAGATGTGAAGTTCTAGTGGACATAAATTTTCCAAGAGAGTCTAGACACTGTAAAGAACAATATGGTTACAAAACCCACACTTGTATTTCCAGACACGAAAAAGGAATTCCATGTACATGTCAATGTGTCGCCTGTTGCGCTCTACATGATATTAGTGCAACTCAACGAAGGGTTGATTGATCGTATTATTACCTTCACTAGAAGAAAATTATAAACAACAAAGAAGATCTATACCACATTGGAAAGATAAGGACTAGCTATGGTATACACTCTGCATAAATTCAAACACTATTTGTTGGGTGGACACTTCAAACTATAGAAAGATCATTCCGCATTAAAATACCTAGTGAAAATCCAGTGTTTGGGGGGGGGGGGGTATTTTTCGATGGCTTATCCTTTTTTAGCAATTTTACTTTGAATTCATTATCAAACTGAGTCGATTGAATTTAGGACCAGACCATCTGTTGAGGATCAAAAGTGGCGATGAACCTGGTAACCTAGATGATAGTCTCCTGGTGCGCAACTATTTTCTATAACAATGTTTGATGATCATTACAGAGAAATCATACAATTTTTTAGTACAGGATATGCACCAACTAAATTTACCACTGCGTGGAAGAAAGCGTTAGTTGTTCGAGATGCAGACTTCCAATTGATCGCTGGACAATTATATAAATAGGTCATAATGAGATTCTTCATCGCTACATCTTAGAACACGAGCGATCAATGATACTAAATGAAGTGCATGTTGGTGTTACAAGAGGGATTATGGTGGCCCACCATGCATACAAATGCCCGAGAATATGGTCACAGTTGTGATATCTATCAAAGAACTGGAAAGTCATCGCGATGAGATGAAATGCCATTAGTACCCCAAATAAATTTGTAGACATTTGATAAATGGGCTGTTGATTTTGTGGGACTTATTAGTCCAACAGGGAAGCAAACATGTGTAAGAGCGCTAGTAAATATTGTATTGTCGCGATTGTTGCTAAGTTTTTGTTTGAAAATGCTATGACTATATTTAGATGCCAAAAATTTTTGATAAGTGACCAAGGCACACACTTTTTCAATCAATTGATTGAGGAAATGACAAACAAATTATAGATCCAGCATAGAAAGACAATGTCATATCACCCTCAAGCGAATGGTGTTGTTAAAGCATTTAACAAAATCCTTGAGAATTCATTGATAAATATTTGTAATGTCCAAAGAGATGATTGGGATCATAAAATTTCTGTAGTTTTATGGACATATTGCACTACCTGTAAGAAGTTGACAGGTCGAACCCCATTTTTCTTGGTGTATGGATAAGAATTTGCGATGTCGATGGAATACATTTTACCCATCCTAAGGATTAATGTGATCACAGAGATGACATATGTTGGTGTTGTCAAGGAAATACTGTCGTAGCTGATACAGTTGGAAGAATATCCTTTTGTTGCGAGATATCATAAAAACATCGAGAAAGAACGACAAAAAGTATGGCATTATCACCACATCAAGAAAAAGAAATTTTAGGTCAGAGGACTTGTTCTTTTGTATAATAGAATTTTTTTAAATCATCTTGGAAAGCTAAAAACACATTGGCTAGGACCGTATATTGTAACACATATCACTGAAGGAGGTGCAATGAAATTGCAAAAGTTACATGGAACACCTGTCATAGGAATGGTAAACAAAAGTTGGCTAAATCCTTATTAAGATAGTCGTAAGTTGGTTGACTTAAAAAAAAGAGAGGAAAAGAGAAAAGAACGAAAAACAAAAACAAAACCCTCTAAAATTTTTTTTCATAGCATGAAATGAGTTGTCGCAAGAAGAAACAAAAAGCGTCGCAGAGAGAGGAAAATTGGCATGGACTCTTTGTCTATTGCAAGAGGAGAAGTGATGGCGAAGACAATCCATTTGTCGCACCGAAGGAAATTTGACGAAGGTTGAGTACATGTCGCGGTTGGAGCGATGGTGTCGCAAGTTAAAATCGAATCGCATAAATGACAGTTGGTCGTAATTAATTCCAAGGTCCGAGAGATTTTGGCAACGTAATTTTTGGTCACTTATATCTTTATTACACAATAACTACCACTGATGTGACAAGTGAGTGACAACATGCATAGAAGTTTCCTAATAATGATTCAGACGATCATCCCATGTGATCGAAAGGACAACTACCTTTCCATTAATTGTTCATGCGTGTAAAGGACTGACTGATTGAACAGCTAGAGATTATCTCCATTTATGTCCAAGTTTTAGTTCATTTTCCTGCTTTTGAAAGAGAGTATTCCATTTTCATATGCAACTGCAAGAGCCGAATTAAGTTTTGCACATAACATGGTTATTTTGATTTCTAGTACAAGCACAATTGTAGAATCTGGTGTCGCGACTGCATCACCCACACCCATTATGAAATACACTATCGAATATGTTCCACTGTAGGGCGTGGCTGCAGAAGAGCTGAAGAAGTTCCATTCATCCCTCAAGTAAGGTTGATACTAGAACCACCTGGTTCGTCAATGGAAGCGCTATGGTAACCGCAAGAAGAAAGCACCGGCTGATGGGAGACCAAGAAGTAGTGATTAAAATTAGGCTACGAGACAATATCCCACCAAAGCTACTTGATTCACCCAAGAGCGGAATCACAAAGATTGAAATTATCCTTCCTAAAAGTAGTCGTTCCGAAAAAGAGTTTGAGTAATTGTAAATAACGACGAGAGCACGATACGTCACCTTCAACTTTACAAAAAGCACAGGGTATATTTGGTGATGTCGATGAGATTTACAAGAAGCTCAAGATATATTTGGTGATGACTATGAGATTTACAAGAAGCTTAAGATATATTTGGTGATGTTGAAAAACATTTCTTTCATCGGTCCTAACATTCTAAGCAAGTAACCTTTCAATACTTGAAGAAAGAAGGAAGACAACAACAGTGCATACGAAGAAGATAAAAGAGGCAGAGGTATTGTGTGCCAAGAAAATCAAACAAGTTTTTCAAATGTGGGAAGCATTGATCGACGATAAAAATTTAGAGAAAGTCACATAGCAGTTGTGCGCTACTGAGACAAAGGTGAATTAGATGAAGAATGAGATGAAGAAATTTCCCTTGGTAGAGAAAATTGCTAAGGTTGTCGAGATGAAGAAACTTCAAGAGCAAGTCACAGCGCTACGAACTCAACAACAACAGAGGAATAACATATTCGTTGAATTGCAGGACGAAGCATAAAGAGTTACTGGAATTATTCAACATGTACATCAAAAATTGAAACAAGCGGCAGAGTCTACGTGACTTACAACATCAGAACACATCAGTTTGAACCTTGTGGATAATTTTCAGAAGGCCGAAGAGGATGTATGACGGGAAACACAACATATAGTGAAAATCTTCCAATATTTTCAAAGTAAAGTCATCACAACTGAAGGGTCGGATTAGCATGGCTTGGGACGAGCCACGAGTGAGTGTTGGGGGCATGTTGGCCTTAGGAAAAGATAGGCAAAATTTAGTTAGAATTATTCTCAGAAAGATGAAATGTATGGTTGCATGAAAAAGGAAGTTGCGATGGAGGAAGAGCTATGAAAAAAGAATCAGTTGTAAGGGAAGTTGTGAGGGAAGAAACCGGGAAGGAAGAAGTTCTTGACAGAAGGGAAGATGCGATGAGATCAATCGCAACGAAAGGAACCACGATAGAACAAGACGTGCAGCAGTTGAAAAGGAAATATTGAGATATCATGGTTAAGAATTCATCTAGAATAACACATGCTTTAGGGAATAAAGAATTTTTGTATTTTGGGTCGATAATTCCTACTGATAGTTGTAACTAAAATGAACAAGAATAGTAATGACAACATGTCAGCTAACAAAATAAATTTGGTTTATTATGACATTTAAGTGTTTATAAAAGGGAAAAAACGAGCCGTGTGTGGGTTGGTTTGTCGGTTGGTTGGTCCGAGAGTTAGTCATGGTTGTCTGTTGTATGTCTGTGGAGTTGTACAGTTGTAGAAAAGTGAGAGTCGATCTAGTATGTGTGCATATTGACAATAGGGTGAAGGAGAGGAAACTGTAGAGACCAAAGACTAGAGAGAATGAGAGCAGAGAGAAGCTTGTATAAATTGTATAAGAATGTCCAGAACCAAGTCTGCAAGTTGAGTGCGCAGATGAAAGGTGCCATATATTTCTCATGCCAAATGAAGAGCGCCTCTGTGGTTTTTCCTGGATGGGTTTCCATGTTAAATGTTTTCTATGTGTATATTTGATGAATGTATATTGTAAATGAATGTGTGTGTATTTTCTTATGAATGAGTCCTTCTTTTGCATATGTCGCACTCTTGTTAGATGGAATCACTAATAAAGAATTTTATTAATTGTTATAATCTTTGTCGATGGGCAAGTAGAGTCACATATTGAATGCATGCAATAAGATTAAGTAAGATAACCACCATATCCCATTGAGCAAGATAATAGGGTGCCAAGGAAGTGGAAATCCCCACACAAGTATAGAAACTTAGTTCTGGAAGTTACCCATAAGAGATATCTTGGGTGAGACTGCATCTCCCTCACATGTGTTGTCGACTGATCCCTGCTCTGTAGGGTCAATATATTGGGATTTGTTGACTGAAAAATAGGGGACTGAACCTGGGTTGAAGGTAGAAATCCCAACATATATTATTTCTTGTAATCCTGGGGGTGTTGAAGAAAAAAACATGTGATTTTTTCTCATTCACCTCCAGCTTTGATGCTTTGCCAAATTTTATCAAGCATGTTTTGATATTCTTGGATTCTTGAACAGAGGGATGTCCCATGATCATTGTGTCATCCATAAATTGTTGGTGGGTTTTTATATCCATCCTTGGGTGGACTAGAAGCCCTTGAATTTCATGGTTGTTCTACATTTCCTTGATCGATCTTCCTAGTCCTTCTTCCATGATTATGAAAATAAATGAAGATAAAGAGTCTCCCTATCTTATGCCTGCTGGTTTGATTACTCCTAAAGGTACTCCATTGATGAGAATGGAATAGAAAGTCTTTGATATGATATTCATAAGCCTCCTAATCCACATTTCCCTAAAACCAATGGCTTACAGCATTTCTCGTGAATTGCCAATTGAGTTTGTCATAAGCTTTAACAATATCAATTTTCACCCTCATTATAGGTATTTTCTTGGTTTTGATTGAATGGAGCACTTCATGGACCAATATAATACCCTCTAATATATGACGCCCTTCGACAAACCCTAATTGTTCTTGATATTTTATAGTGGATAAGATAGTCTTAATCATGTTCATGATAACCTTTGTTATGATCTTATGACATTGCATAAGCTAATAGGTCGGTATTTATCTAGGGCATCTGCTCCTTCACTTTTAAGGATGAGGGCGAGGAAAGTGGAATTAAGAGCTGGAAGAAACTTCATGGAAACCCTCGAGTTATCCACTATCTTCCAAACTTCATTTTTTATGAGACTTTAGAAGTGATGAAAGAAATTGACAGTGAAGTCATCCGGTATTAGGGCTTTACCCTCTTCCATTTGATCAACTTCTTCCACTTCCGTGAGAGTGATTGGTTTCATTAGCATGTCATTCTGCTCTGGGGAGACCAAAGAGGGGATGTGTTGGGTTATCTGGTCAATATCACTTGTCCTATTCCTCCTTGGTTCATTCATTATCTCCTAAAAATGATCGTTCAATATTGTTTAAAAATCCTCCCTCGTTCAACCCTTTCTCTATTAGCACTTTTGATCAAGATTATTATGTTCTAAGATATGCCTTGGATGACTAAACGGTGAAAAAACTTAGTATTTCATTCACCTTCCTTTAGCCACCTAACTCCCGATTTCTGGCACCAGAGTATTTCTCTTGTCTCTCTCATCCCTCAAGCTTGGTGCATAGCCTTTCCTCTTCTTCCTGAATATCATAGGTATAAATTGAATTCATCCCTCTATTTGGGATCTCTTGATCCAATTGAGTTTCAAGGATTTTTTTATTTGCAAATATAATTCTAAATTCATCCTTATTCCACTTCATGATCCTTTCTTTTATCCTTTTTAACTTTTGTTGAAACTTGTACATTATTTTTCCATCTTCGTCAATGAGATCTTCCCACCACTGCTCCAATTTCTCTTTGAAGTTCAAGTGTCCTTACCAAAATTGCTTGAATCTGAAGGGCTTCTTGAACTATGAGCCTAAACTGCTCCACCATAATTTTACAGGCCAATGATCCGATCCTGCAGTCGATAGAATAAACAAGTGTATTTTGCTTCCTAATTCCATTACTAACTCAGAGACTATGAAGTGGTCTAGGAGAGAGGAAATATGCCTATCCCCCTTCCTTTTATTGTTCCAGGTCAATCTTCCCTATCATGGGGTTATATCCACCAGCTTAAGGTATTCAATGGTATATCGGAATAATGCGCATTCTTCCTCCAACCTTCTCCTCCCTTCTTTTTTTCCCTCCAAATATGTGATGAGGTTGAAATCTCTCGCTAAAGATCCAGTGTCTCCCCTCTGTCCACTTATGAATGCTTTAGAGGGATTTGATGAAATCCACTTTGTCTCTGTAATTGTGAGGCCCATGGACATTTGTGAGTACTCCTGATACTGGGAATTATATAACCCTAAATTCTGCTAATATAAAATTGTGATTCCATGTGAAATTAGATAGGCTCACTTTGTTAGGGTCCCAAATTATCCCAATGCCCCCCACATGTCCCCTTGCATCTATTCCTATTACTTCGCTCCTTGTCCACATTCTCTTACTTATTTCCTGGAGCTAGTTGGTTGGGCATTTGGTTTCTTGAAGGAAAACCAAGACGGTGTTTTTCCTTAGAATCTTCTTTCTTAGAATTTTTTCTTTTTAAGGGTTATTTATCCCTCTTATATTCCAAATAACTATCTTCATTGGTAAAATTATTCAGCAAAGATTAAATCCCTAATGCAACCCTAATGGTAGGGTACTGACCTGATTCAACCAATTTTAGACTTGCTTCAGCGATACATTGCTTGTTTGAATTCATTCGCGTTGTCTTGCTTGTTTCTTCATGCTTTCTCTTGTGCTCTTTGTTGGATGCTTGACTGACTCCCAACTGATTTATCTCCCTATCCCTAATGATTGTTTCCTTTAGTAATTAGACACTAATTAGATCACCTACTCTTGGGGGATATATCCTTGTTCCACATCAGCACAGGATTTTTTGATCCCCTCCAGATCCACAACCCCAATTTCCATGTCGTCTACCTCATCCCCTGTTTCTGGCTCGACCACTTCATTTCTATTTCCTTCCATTCCTCTATCTGTTGCTTTTACCTCGCTTTCCTTCGCTTCCCTCTAGTCATAGTTCATATTATGTCCTTCTTGATTATTCTCTGGTATTTCCTCATGTTGATCTTCTAGGGCTCCTAATTGTTTGGATATTGAAACCCTTTTGTTAATCTCCAAGATTTATTGCTTTCTTTATCCTCTTTTGTGGGAAGTAACCCTAGTGAACCCTTTATCCCTCTTTTCCTCTTCCTTCATGGGTAGCATTTTTGTGGTATTTGTAGGAAAATCCCTAAACAAATGATCATATTCATGGCATCTATGACAACAGAAAGAGATTTTCTTATAGTCTAGGGTTTGAACCCAATCTTCGTCTTCCCATGTCATCTTGGTAGCTTCTGAGATTTCTTTGGTCATATCCACATAAACACATATTCATGCATAGGTTGTGTATCTTTGATCCTTGGTTTGTTGGAATATTTTAATGAATGTCTCCATGATATTACATATTTTTTCCAAAATATCGGGATCCCAATATTTGAATGGGATAGAGTAAAGTCAGATCCATATCGGTGCTACTCTCATCTTCCTTGTTCGGGTAAAAAAATTCCTTCCAACGTCTTAGGAATAGCCATGTTGAATAGAAGAAATATGGGCCACCATCCAAGACTCTGTTCATGTATTCTGGGTTCATAAACAAAATAGTGAAAAAACCCTTAGAACCCAGTTGAAGATAGAAATTCCCTTTAGGTTTCCATTTAGAGTTGATCCACCAAATAAGGGATTTTTCCAAAGGTTTCATCCCCACAAACTTTCCTATGAGCACGTGATCTTACACACATTGGATCTGGTCTCTGAGTCTAGTCGATATGATCCACATTGAAGGTATAAGGGTTGATTTATCCAAGAACTGACTTGGCCTTTGATTAGTTGGTTTTCTTTCTGATCTTTTATTTGGACCTTCTCCCATTACATCTTTTGGTATCGGGATTCCCCCGATCTGCAATCCCCCCTCTGGCACCGATGGTGGACATGGGGACCCCCCTCTTCCTGCCTCCATATCGTTGTGAGTATTTCCTGCTTTTGAAACTCCATCTGCTAATTCCCATTTCTTGATCCAACCCATTGATCGATTAAATCCCAAGCAATGCCACATTTTTGTAAAATAAAAAAGTAATTAATTAATTAAAAAAAAGAAAATCAAGTACAAAATCATGTTAATCAAGACCTTTGTACACCTATTAGGTTGTTCAATAATGATTAATTAAGAAGGGAATTTTGGGGGTATTGACATTCATTCTACTTAAATTTCCACTAAGGACGATTTGTGTGAGTTTATCATCATAATGATTTTTTTCATTATTAAATTGGAGTCTTTTGTAGTTCATCATCAATAGTGTATTTGGATCAATCGTCTAAATAGTTCAGAATAACTTGTTAACAACATCCCAAGAATAATGCCACCTTTGTGGTTCTTGTTTAAAACTCATTAATAATGCATACTTAATAAATGCCAATTCTCTATAATATAATATATAATGGAAACATGTTACAAATACATTGTTTTTATGAGGTTTTAGGTATCAAATTACCATTTATTAATTAATTGATTTCTAAGCATCAACAAATTTTAACATTAGCAAATGCATTGTGATTTATTTTTTTTATTGAGGGTTGTTAGAATAGTAGAGTCAAGCTAAACTAGTTAACATATCTAAGCAACCAACAACATATGATAAAAGATAAGAACGGGAAAAGAAAAGGACAAGAGAACACCAATATATGTGGTTCACCCTAATGGGTTACATCCACGGGAATGTAGTCTTCTATTATCTCCAAAATGTCTTCTCCAATATTACAAGAGTGTAAAGCACAAATACCCCAAAGAATATAGATGATGTACAACAATGTCACAATAGTACCACTACTACATCAAGAATACATGATATGTAGAGACTCACTTGACGCTATTATATACTAAGAGATGAGGAGGAATTACTCTCACATATTGCATGTGGGATAATATAATTCTCCAAAATAACATCTCTTAATACAATACCATGGACAAATACTCTATACAAGTAAATACACCACATTATAACTATGGGTTAAATGTATTACTCTTTTACATAAGATTGTAGACAACTTCCGACATAATACAAAGACATTATTACCTTCCAAGGAATATAATATATTCCAACACTCCCCCTTAATAATGGCTGGGAGAAGGGCCCACACTAACACTAAGGAAGGAAGGAATCATTACTGCCCCCCCTTGATGACAACTTCCAGAAGAACCAGAGCTGAAAAAGAAGAACACTTCGATTGATGGAATTTGACGATGAACAACAGCTTCTCACTAAATCATGAAAGTGCACACGAACCAGGTTGTACGATGAAAGACCCAATAATAAAATGGCAAGAACATGTGATGTAATCCAATCGCAAGCAGGGATAATTTTAGGGGAAAATTTTAGCCCATTGGGCTATTTTTCCATGTTTTCCCCCCAAAAAACAATCGCCATTTTGCATTTTTTGAAGCCCTGTTTCGCCCAATTTTCATGGGGTAAACTTTTTTCACCCTAAAAATCGCCAAATTATTATATAAACGATATAAATCCTTGAAATTTAAAATATTTTTTGAAAAATATCGCCAATCATTTTATAGTTGGCGTTTTAAGAATTGGTAATATTCGCCAACATTTATACATTTTTAAATAAGTATGGTTCCTTAAAATCATCCTTGATCGCAAGATGCCCAAATCACCACAAGAATCATCAAAACCATACATGATAGCTGAAGAAATATGATATAACATCCACACCAGTGTACAGATACCTTTTGACAGCCAATACAACAGAACATGTGGCTAAGAACACCACAACAATGTACAAAAAAACCTACATGGCCAATACACATGCGGATAGCAGACATTCTTCCAATCAAGGTGCAATATAAATATCCGTAGAAGACCTCAAACATCGAAGAAAAAAGACCCCAATGGTCTATACATTGAAAATGATATCATACAGATGAACATCATGACTTTAACAGTAGAATATGGTGCTTCATTACTTCGGGCATAAGGTGAAAGCCTAAATAGAGAACTTATCTACACAAGAACTTTCAAGCTTAAAGCATATAAAGATCATAAAACAAAATTGCTCATACAAAAATGAAAATGCTTATATACCAAAGGTTAGCAAACATCATTTAAAAGAATGACAACATAATATGATCAAATAAAAGATTAAATTGCTCATTAAGAAAAATGAAGTTACTTTTACACATTAAGTGTCAACCACAACATATAAATAGTGAGCCAAAGATTTCACTTAAATATATGAAAATTTAGTCATCAAGCAACTAATCTAAAGCATATGTGCATTTATTATTAGTATGAGGTTAATATGCAAGAGATGAATGCCCTGAAAATGTCAATGCTTCCATATAGGAACGTTAGAGACAAGTAGGAACAAGATAACCTCTGCAATCATAAGAATAGAAATCTCATTGCAACAAGAACAAGGTGCTCATGATAAATAGTTCAAGATTTGAAGTAGCTCAAAGCCATATAAATATTGAGTAAAAGATGATCGAAATAAACATTACATGAGATATAGATAAATCAAAATGTTTAATATGATCAACATATAGAAAATTATGATCAACTTATGATATCACTTATAAAAAATTATGAAATGACAAGTCACTAATGGTCTTAATCATGGGTTCATTTCTTGTTAACACTATGTAAATATGAAATATATGAAATGCCCTGGAAATGTCAATGCTTCCATATTGGAATGTTAGAGACAAATAACACAGGAACTAGATATAATCTCTACAATACATGAAAAAAAAACTATATCCCAATTAAATAACTTATGATAAGCCAAAAAAATCTGATATCACATAGATTAAAAAAAATGATTTTACTTAAGAATTTAATTAGCAAGAGAATATAATGATCATAAAGATATTACTTATAAAAGAATGAAATTGTTTTTACACAAAGGTCAGCAATAACATATAAATCAAGTAAATAATGATCACTAGATAACACATATGAGATTGTTCTTATAAAATTGTTTTTATAAACAAAACAAAGAAAAAAACAAATTAAGTATTAAGTATATTTAAAAAATATTAAGCATTATATGGTTTATAGCTATCATCATGACAAAATATTAGAGATCCATGTCCTTAAAAGATGTCAATATTTCCATATAGAAATGTGAGACAAATATATAGCAAGAATAAGAAATAATATCGTAATAAACATGATTAGAAGCAAAACCTAAATGCAAAAAATAAATAACAGAAAACTTAAATACTTTATCGTACTGATCTGAATCTGCAAAAAACACAATTAGAAAAATAGTAAAGGAAAGAGAAACTTTTACTTACAACCCTTTGAAAAAAAAAAGTGCCTAGAAAAGCCCAGTCTTATGTTCTGGTCGTGTAGGTGGATCCAGAATCGCTATTCCGATTCCAAAAACAGGTTATAATAAAAAATCCGGTAAGAAATGACCAAGTTACGGCCATTTTTTATAACTAACATTTTTATTACCAAAAGGAAGCCCATAAATGCCCAGTTGTCTGTTATGGTCATGTAGGTGGATCCAGAATGGTTGTTCCAATTCCAAAAACAGGTTATAATAAAAAAAATGGGTAAAAAATACCCAAGTTACGACCATTTTGTATAACTGTCATTTTCATTACCGAAAGGAAGCCCAAGAATACCCAATTTTTTGTTCTGATTGTGTGAGTGGATCCAGAATGGCCTTTCCAATTCCAAAAATATGGTTTAGGGTATAACTGCCAAGTTACAGACATTTTTTATAACTGTCATTTTTATAATCGAAAGAAAGATCTACTTGAGAAGAGCCCCGAAATCATGTAGATCTACAGAAAAAACATCAAGAAACCCTTGAAAAAATTCTGCAAAAATATTACACAACAAGTTAGGGTTAGGGTTTAAAAAATGCATAAATATGCCTAGATCTGAAGAGAAGCCTAATGGCTACTATATAGAAAGCAAATCTACAACAAATTGACAATGTCCAAATGATAATCATTATTGATTGAAAGCTATAGAAGGTACTAGATCATAACAACTTGCTCTGATACCATGTTAGAATAGTAGAGTCAAGCTAAGCTAGTTAACCTATCTAAGCAACCAACAACATATCATAAAAGATAAGAACAGGAAAAGAAAAGGACAAGAGAACACTAATATACGTGATTCACCCTAATGGGTCACATACGTGATTCACCTTAATGGGTCACATCCACGGGAAGGTAGTCTTCTATTATCTCCAGAATGTCTTGTCCAATCTTACAAGAGAGCAATGCACAAATACCTCAAAGAATATAGATGATTTACAACAGTGTCACAATAGTACCACTACTACATCAAGAATACATGATATGTAGAGACTCACTTAACCCAATTATATACTAAGAGATGAGGAGGAACTATTCTCACATATTGCATGTGGGATAATATAATTCTCCAAAATAACATCTCTTAATACAATATCATGGACAAATACTCTACACAAGTAAATATACCACCATATAACTATGGATTAAATGTATTACTCTTTTACATAAGATTGTAGACAACTTTAGACATAATACAAAGACATTGTTACCTTCCAAGGAATATAATATATTCCTATAAGGGTTTGTAAAATATAGGGAGGTTAGAGAGACCAAGTAGAAAATGATGAGAAACTAGTAATTATATTTTTAGGTTTTAAAAATACATATCTTGAAAAAAGTGTCATGTGTAGATATTTATGTGGTAGCCCCAATGGTTAACTCAAACGATTATGAGCAAGAAAAATATCTTTCCCCCGAAAGTTGGGGAGGTCATGGATTCGACTCTCTTGATCCCTTTAAGTTTAGGATCCATAATTAAGGTCAATGGATTTCCTTATTTATTATCCATGAATCATGGCAAATGTCATGTCCCCATCACAATGAGTCTACTAGTTGATAATGTTTCACCCACCTACTAGTTCCTTAGGTTGGGGAGGAGGCATTAAATCTTGCAATAAGAGAGCTATGGGACCCAAGAGAACCTTATTTTTTCATTTACACATTTTTTTGGGTTATACAAATATGGATAAAATAAAGTGGCATTTCTTCATAAGGACATTTGGAGGTTCACAGAGACCTTGGGTGGCTAGATTATTCCTTGCACATGTCATGACTTAACCCCAAATTCGAAATTATGAGTAATGGAATGTTCTTGGAAGGTGAAGATGTGTCAAATAACATATCATGAGCCCAAGGATTTGAATGGATGAGGAGGATTAACTCCCCATAGAAGAGGAAGATTCTAGGAAGAAACTAGGTGCCACTTGGAGAGAGATTCCACGCATTTTATGACAACAATGATGGAAGATTCTATGACAAGTCAGGCCTGATTGCAGATCTGATTGCATAACTATGAAAATTTGACATTTCATAGCTAAAAATAGCCTCCAAGTGGGTGCACTTGAGGCTATGTGGAAGCAATTTGGATTTGGATGAAGATGAAGGGTTGAGGAGAAGGACATGTGTCATGGAGGTTACTAAACATCAAGGATGAGTTGGAGGAATCCTATGGGAGTGAATTAGAAGTTGGAGTGCATTAGGAGGGTTATAAAAATATTTCATGAGGAATGAGAATGGATTTTTATCATTTTTATATTTTCCTTTGGCATTTTGGAAAGCACTAGCTTGTCCATTGCATGGTGAGTGCTCACTTACCCTGCTAGTGAGCCAATTTTGAGAGAGTGAGATTCTCATACAAGTTGGTTGTTGGATAGGACACCCTGAAATCTCGTGTGGAGCTTAATGGAGTTTTTTTTACTGAATATAGGAGGATTCTATTGTTCATGACCCATCTCTCCTCCCATTCTCTCAATCCCCACTTAAATATTTCCATATTTCTCTATGATGGCGCACGTGTGCAAATGGTGGTTGTGCCCCATTGATTCCAGTTGAGCCCAAGAATTGGTGAATTATTCATGGCTCTGCAATATGTATCCCATCCTCTCTCTAATTAGAAATCAATATAAATACATACACAAATGTCCACATTTCCAATCTTTGTTGTGACTAGTTTCCATGTGTTGATTTCCCATTTCAATGGCGTTGTATATATTATGTATGTTGTGACTTGGATCTGATGTTTTATGCTATTAGTGAGATATTAATATGATTTTAATGGTCCCTATTCATTATTCTCTATTCTGAACCATTATATACACCATTTGTGAGTCAAACTTGAGCGTTTACATGTCATTTCCCTTAAGCAAATATCACTAAATTTATGCATTCGAATATGAAGATTTAAACCTATGCTGCAGAAATATTAACCATACCAAATGATATAAAATAAAGTCTAATAACAGTCCCAATACTCTGTTTGACAATTTGGGAGGTTCGCGTAGGAGTTGGAGAGTCATTTCTGCTCACACCTTAGGGGAAATTGCACCACAAATTACTAGTAATTTTACCATTTTTGCCGATGTTCCCAAATCAAGTTGAAGATGTACATAACCTATAATAAAGTTATAAAAGAATCAATTTAGTGGTCCTAAGACTCCCCATATCAGTCCCTACAAAATTTGATACCCTCTTGTGCCATTCGAATCCTCTAGAGTCAAAACTAGTCAAGGCAATTTTTCCCCAAATTCTAACTTTGTTGGGAATTTTCGAATTGGGTCATTACAGTGGTATCAGAGCATGATATTGGAACCTTTTAGAGATATCCATTCATGTTTCTTGATTCTGATCTCCCTCCATTAGAAACTGATGCTGGAGACCTTAACAGTGAAAGGGAAGGAAGTGGAGAAGTTAGTTCTTTTTACAAGGAGATTAAGGCAAAACTAGGACTGGGAGATATGGATGACAAAGAAAATAATGAGGACCTTAAAACATTCATTAAGGCATATCTTGAAGGAATGGAGAAACATTTTATGCAAGGGTTCTAATTATTGGCTAGCCAACCTGGGGTGAAGTCATCGCCCAGGTCTAGTAATAGTTCACCCCATGATGAGAGGAAGACCCATGGGGAAGCCATTTTTTCGAAGACTTGACCTCATCACCGACCTCATGAGTTCAAAAATCAGAATGGACCTGAAATACCTAAGTATTTAGAGTCCAAATAAGGCCCTTACACTACTTATTATGTGAGAGAAGCAGCAAATGATTGGCAACAAATAAGTGATGATTGTAGGAAAGTCCTACCTTTCAATCAATTCATTAGAGGCTCACTTCAATTTAAGCAAGGAGGAAATGGGAATATGGCACCTCCTCTTAATAATGAATTAAATTAAACCATGGGAAAAGTAACTATTCCTTCCTATGATGGTTCCTCACAAATTTCTGTTAGTTCTTGGTTGTAAAAATTAATTGTGTATTTTTCAGTTAAATCCTATGGTTGAAGAAGATGCATTGAAAATGGCCATTTTGCATTTTGAAGGGGAAGCTAGTGATTGGCGGTTCCATGGTATTAGAACCTTGGGACATGATCATGTTTTATCTTATTAGGGTTTCTCCAATGCATTAATGGAGATATTTTAGTGGAAAGACCCCGAACTTCCTTTCAAAGAACTAACACAATTGAAGCAAGTCACAAACTCCTAAAGCATATATGTTAGAGTTTGAAAAGCTTTCAGTAATGGTTTCTAATGTATCTATGGCTAGGTTGGTTTTATTATTTACTGAAGGATTGAAAGAACCTTTGAGAGGGCTCATGAAATCCCACAATCCATCCACATTGAAGGATGCCATGAATTTGACAAGAGATTTGCAGAATGTATTGCCAAGAACCAAATACCCCCCCAAAGCCAAATTTCCCTTCCAAGTTCAAGGAAGGTAAGAAACCATGGAAAAGGGACTCCTCTACCAAAGAAAATAAAGGAAGACCAAGTAAAGAAGAACTTAGAAGAAAGAAGCTATGTTTTACATGCCAACAACCTTGGGTTCTAGGATATAGATGTGTCAGGGGGAAGACACACTACATTGAAGTTTTTTCTGAAGATGATGAAGAGGGGGAGGAGGAGGAAGAAGCACAAATTGCAACCCAAGAAGAAGGGTATGAAACAAAAGAAGAAGAACATCCCAGTCCTAATACAGGAAACATTGCAGCACTCTCAAGTGTACCTAGATTCCACACCTTGAGGCTCAAGGGTAACATGCAAGGCCAAAAGTTCACGGTTCTAGTGGATGGAGGAGCCACTCATAAACTCATAGATGCAGCCTTGGTGGAGAGGAGAAATTTACAAGCTAAAAATTTTGATGGTTTCACAGTCATCATTCCAGGTAACAATTCTATGGACTGCACTAAATGGATTCCAAAGCTTCAAGTTACTCTAGGAAATCATACTATCATTGATCATTTTTATTTAGTGAATGCGGTTGGTAAAAATGCAATTTTGGGAGTACAATGATTTTATTATTTAGGGGAGCATACCGTGAATTATCAAGTCCTTGAAATAAGGTTAAAAAATTTAGAAGGGAAACCCATCTTATTGAGGGGGATGCACACTTACCCAAATCAAGTGGTGTCCTCTCAAAACATGAGGTCTATCTTGAGGCATGGAGACATAGAATGTGATTCTAAATGTTTAATTACATATCCTAAACCTCACTTGAAGGTTACCAAGCATCCCGAGGATATAGAACAATTATTGAGTAAGTATGAGAGGGTTTTTGGAGACCTTCCCCCAGGAAGACTACCAAATAGAGTGTTAGATCAAATAATTGAGTTAGAGATAGTAACACAACCTATAAAAATGAAGCCCTATACACACCCCAAACGGACTCGAGATGAGATTGAGGAGGAAATTAAAGAACTATTGGAGTTGGGTCTCATAAGGCCTAGCTCCAGCCCATATGCTTCTTCAGTTGTTATGGTTAAGAAAAAGGATGGAACTTTGAAGATGTGCATCGAGTTTAGAGAATTGAATAAGAAGACCGTGAAGAATAGATATCCCATCCCAAGGATTGATGATCTCATGGATGAGATCCATGGAGCCAAGTTCTTCTCAAAGATTGAACTTAGACCTAGTTATGATCAAATTCAAATGAGGGAATAAGACATACCAAATACTGCTTTCAGATGCCACTATGGTCACTTTGAGTTCATTGCCATGCCCTTTGGCTTGAAAAATGCACCTGTCACATTCCAATTGTGCATGAAAAATATATTTCACAAGCACATTCGTAATTTTGTACTAGTTTTCTTTGATAACATTATTATTCATTAAAACTTGGAAGGAACATTTGCATCATCTAGAAGAGGTATTAAAAATTCTGCATGATCAATATTTGTTTGCTAAGTTGTCAAAATGTGAGTTTGCTTTGACAAATCTCTTTTATATTGGACATATCATTGGTCAAGATGATGTGAAGGTGGATATGAAGAAATTAAGAGTCATTATAGAATGGCCCTATACCAAAAATCTCACTAAATTGAGAGGATTCATTGGAATTTGCACCTACTACAGAAAGTTTGTGAAGGGGTTCTCCCAACTCATCTATTTTACAAAGAAAGATGCTTTCCAATGGCATGAAGGGGCTGAAAAATATTTCCAAAGAATGAAAGAGGTAATAAGCAACTGTCCTATTCTAGCCTTGCCTAATTTTTCTAAACCATTTGTCTTGTTATGTGATGCATCAAGAGAGGGCATTGGAGCAGTCCTAAAACAAGGAAAACACCCAATAGATTTTGAGAGTAGGACGATACAACCACATGAGAATATTTACTCCATTTATGATAAATAAATGCTAGCCATCATGCATGCTTTGATCAAGTTTAGACAATACTTGGTGGAAACAAATCTGTGGTCAAAACTGACCATAACAACTTAAGGTACTTCCTCACTCAAAAGGATCTAAATGAAAGGAAGAAAAAGTGGGTGAGTAAGATTCAAGCATTTGAATTTGATATTGAATATGTGAAGGGAAAAAATAATGTGGTAGTTGATGCCTTATCTAGAATACCTTCTATTTCTCTAATGGATGTAGTAGAAAATTGGAAAGCCACATTAGAAGTAGAGTATGCCAAGGATAAGTTTTATTGTGAAATTTTTTATGGGACTAACAATGATGATAGGTATAAGGTGTTGGAACATATCATTTACTACAAATATAGAATCTATTTGATCCCTAGTTCGAGTTTGAAGGATAAAATTTTAAAGAAAGCTCATGATTCTCCTCTAGAGGGTCACCCTGGTTTCTTCAAAACATATTGAATGTTGAGGGAAATATTCTCATGGAAAGGGATGAAGGGTGATTTTCTGAAGTATGTTAATGAATTCCCCACATGTCAGCAAAATAAAGTGGAGCACACTCATCCAGCTGACCTCTTATGCCCCCTTTCCTATTCCAGAACAAAAATGGGAGAGCATTTCCATGGACTTCATCATTGGTTTCGCCAAATTATTTATTAAGGATTGCATATTTGTGGTGGTGGATAGTCTCACTAAATTTTCTCATTTATTTTTTTTACCACTTTCACTGCTGCATAAGTGGTTGAACTATGTTTTAAAGAAGTTTTTAGATTGCATGGGCTTCCTAAGAGCATTATTAGTGACAGAGATATCAGATTTTTAGTGCATTTTGGCAAGAAATCTTCAAAATGGTGGGAAAATTTGAAACCTAGCACAAGCTATCATCCACAAACTGATGTCCAAACAGAGGGTGAAACAATGGTTGGAAGGCTACTTGAGGAACTATGTTAGTGGGCAGAAAAAAGCATGGATAAAATGGTTTCATTTGGGTGAGTTTTGTTACAATACTACTTTTCGTATGTCCATTGGCATGTCTCATTTAAAATCACTTTTTGGTTATGATGCATCCACTTTTATTGAACATTTTTTTGTGTGATAGTGTAGCTCCAAAGGCTAAGGATTGGATTGAATAAAGTCAAGAAATTTTGAAGGTTTTGAAAGATAACTTGCAGGTTGTTCAAAATCAGCAAAAACAATATGCATACCAACATAGAGTGGAGAAGCATTTCCAAGTGAATGACTTTGTGTATTTGAGATTGAAGCCCTACAAACAAACCACCATAAAGGGTAAAGGTTCATAAAATATCAAACCAAGGTTTTATGGTCCCTACAAAGTGATTCGAAAAGTTGGAGAAGTGGCCTATAAATTGGAGCTTTTCATGGGAAGCAAAATCCATAATGTATTTCATGTTTCATGTCTAAAGAGGGTTATAGGGAAACATATTTCAGTTTCATATACTTTACCTCCTTTGGATTATGAAGGACAACTTGTTCTCATTCTAGACAAAATCTTGAGAAAAATGGAGAGAAGGTTAAGAAGCAGAACAGTAAAAGAATATTTGGTCACAATGGAATGATTTGCCTAGTGAGGAAGCCAATTGGGAAGATGAACAAATTTGCAGCATCCAAACTTGGAATTGATTGAGTACAAGCAATATTGGGTTGGAAATACTTTCATGTCCCCATCCCAAAGAGTCCATTAGTTGACAATGTTTCACCCACCTACTAGTTCCATAGGTTGGGGAGGAGGCATTAAATCTAGAAATAAGGGAACTATAGGACCCAAGAAAACCTTATTTTTTCACTTAAACATTAATTTTGGTCATACAAATATGGATAAAATAAAGTGACATTGCTTCATAAGGACATTTGCAGGTTCATGGAGACCTTGGCTGGCTAGATTCTTCCTTACACATGTCATGACTTAACCCCAAATTCAAAATTATGAGTGGTGGAACATTCTTGGAAGGTGAATATGTTTCAAATAACACATCATGATCCCAAGTAATCGAATTAGTGAGGAGTAACTCCCCATAGAAGAGGAAGAGTCTAGGAAGAAACTAGGTGCCACTTGGAGAGAGATTCCTTGTGTTTTGTGACAACAATGAAGGAAGATTATATGACAAATTAGACCTGATTGCAGACATGATTGTAGACCTATGAAAATATGACATGTCAAGGCTAAAAATAGCCTTCAAGAGGGCGCACTTGGGGCTAGGTGGCAACAATTTGGATTTGGAGGAAGATGAAGGATTGAGGAGAAGGACAATTGTCATGGAGGTTACTAAATATCAAGGATGATTTGGAGGAATACTATGGGAGTGAATTAGACCTTTTAGGACCTTAGGATGGTTATAAAAATATTTAATGAGGAATGAGAATGTCTTTTTATAATTTTTAGAATTTCCTTTGGCATTTTGGAAAGCACTAGCTTGTCCATTGCACAGTGAGTACTCACTTACCCTGCTCGTGAGCCAATTTCGAGAGAGTGAGATTCTCATCCAAGTTGGATGTGGTATAGGAAACCTTGACCTCGCATGTGTATCTTAATCAATTTTTTTTACTGCATATATGAGGATTCTACTGTTCATGACCCATCTCACCTCCCATTCTCTCAATCTCCACTTCAATATTTCCATATTTCTCTATGATGGCACACTTGTGCAAATGGTGGTTGATCACCATTGAGTCCAGTTGATGACCAAGCATGGGTGAATAATTTATGGCTTTTTATTATTTATCCCATCCTCTCTGTAATTCAAAATCAATAGAAATACATATGCAAATGTCCACATTTCCAAGCTTTATTGTGACTAGTTTTCATGTGTTGATTTCCCATTTCAATGGAGTTGTGTATCTGATGTATGTTGTGAATTGTATCTGATGTTTTATGTTTTTAGTGAGATATTAATATGATTTTAATTGTACATATTCATTATTCTCTTTTCTGAACCATTATATACACCATTTGTGAGTCAAAGTTGAGCTTTTACATGTCATTTCCCTTAAGCAAATATCATTTAAATTTATGCATTCGAATATGAAGCTTTACACCTACGTTGAATAAATATTAACCATACCAAATGACAGAAAATTAAGTCTAATAAAATTCCCCATACTCTATTTGACAAGCTAGGAGGGTCGCATAGGAGTTGGAGAGCCATTTCTGCTCACATCTTAGGGAGAATTGCACCACAAATTACTAGTATTTTTTCCATTTTTGCCAATGTTCGAAAATCAAGTTGCATATGTCTATAACCTGTCATAAATTTATCAGAGATTCAATTTAGTTGGCCTAAGACTCCCCATATGAGTCCCTACCAAATTTGAGACCCTCTTGTGCCATTTGAATCCCCTAGATTCAAAACTAGTCAAGGCAATTTTTCCCCAAATTCTGACTTTGTTGGGAATTTTCGAATTGGGTCATTACAGAAAAGTACTCAAAGAGTTTTACGCAAAGTTATTCCTTTGAAATTTTTTTATATATTTATGTAGATTCCTCAAACGCACAAAGTATTTTTGTTGTACCTAAGCATAGGGATTACTAAATTTGAATACTTTGGCATTCTTATTAATGTAACCTAAAGTGCTCGACATATTAGGTATCTAATAACTATTCCTGATATATGCTTACAAATTTGGAACAAATTCCCCTTCCAAAATGTGTATACAAAGATCGAATATATATACATATGTTATTCTACATGCACGACAACATCCACTCTTCTTTTTATTTTCTACAACATTTTATCCAAACATATAAATATCGTTAAGAAGGTCAAAGACTAAAGAAATAACAAATTAGTGTCTTGCTACACCTCTTTCAAAATTTCTTAGTCCACTTAAATAATCGGGTATAATAGAAAAAATCGATCCACTCAAACAATTAGACAGAACTTTGTTTTTTTCCAAAAAAAATATCATGGAAAACTCTCTAAGTACTTCTCCATAATTCATGGATGTTAAACGTGGTAAAGAAACAACCCTAATTATGAAACTGAACCCCGAGAAGATCAAAAGAGTCGAACAAATGACCTCCCTGACTTTGAAAGAGATCTCACATCTAGCTCATAACCACTTAAACTAACCTTTAAAAATATTAAATTTTATTATATACCAAAAACCATCATTTTAAATCCATATAAAACCCACTCACAATACATAAACATTGCAGTTTGTCACGTTAACGTGATATAAGGCATAACCCTGCACTACATTGAACATGATAGTGCCTAACGAATATTTAATTTATGAAACCACGATACTTATATTCCATATTGTATCCATTAATACATAATATTTAAGAAAGTTTAGTGCATAATGCTGAAGAAAGTTTGTGATCACATTGATTTATATATTCCATCTTCTCTTTTTTCTATAATAGTAAAAGTTATGAATTTATATTAAATAGTTTTATGATAAAATTGGAAAACTTTGAAATACATAATATAGAAGTACGGATGTAAAATTGAAAAATATTCAGTCGGGAGAGACAATCTTCCATTTTCCACCTTATAATACAATGGTAAGTGCCCTACTTTACACCAATCAACATATTATAGTAAAACATGAAGTAAGAAGAAAGGAAAAAAACCAGTTTTCAAAGCTCATGATCGAGAGATACCTTCTGAATTTGTCAAATAAATGCTACAAGAAGTAGAAAATATTTACTACCATTGTCTAATTTTTGTTTCAATATTCATTGAGAACAACCTGGTGTTGGGGTTAACAGTGTCTGTTATAAAAGTAGTCCAGTGAAATAGAATAACGTGTAAAGGAGGGAGAACTAACCATGCACTAAGAATTCCAAGGAGGTCCACGATTTTTGTTAGAATAGTAATCTAACTCATTAGTCCCTAATTACACTACTTACTCAATTTCATTGCTTTTTAAGCTTTAATACACTATGTGGTTGAGTAGGGGTGCTTAGTTGGACAAATGCCTAGTCAAATTGGGGCTTTCACACCCACATGAGCACTCCAGCTTAGTCAACCAGCCACATGTGTGCCCTCATCATTGCTATTTCACTCCCATATCATTGAATGTGGACAATTAGGTTGACTTGGAGCGCTAGAGTGGGTTTTTGCCCAATTTTGACTTGATTTGGTGCATCAAATGTTACCATGAGACTCTAAACCACCAATATTTCCACACCCATGTTGTCCAAGGTGTAATTATTGACCCACATCACTTCAGCCACGTCCATTCAGCAATTCGTGGCTGTTTGGGCTGATTTGGCATGATTGGCCCACCTAGGGGGGTTTGATGCCATTTTGGCAATTTTGACTTGTATGCTCACAATTGACTTCTAAAGCCTCACAAAACTCCTATGTTGTAATATATACCTGATAATAACATGTTTCATGGTTAGACAGTTCAAAATTATATTTTTTCTCTTCACATTGTGTGTGTAATTTGCTTCTCAATTGATGGTTTTTGCTAGTTTTCGCACCAAATTTGATTTGTGAGCTTCACTAACGCTCTTATATTCTAATGTGGTTTTAATTTATCACATGGTATCAGATCCTATTGGATATTTTTGAGTTGTGGATCAATTCAAAGTGTTTTGAGCTGCATTTTTAGTGGAGTTCCAAATAAAATCGAATTGTGTTTTTGCAGAACATTCGACAATTTCTTCATCATTAGCACAGGAAGAAATGGAGGCTACCAACATCATGCTAACACCCTTAAATTTATTTGATTGGAAGGCATATATGGTGATTTAGCTAAGAGCCAAACGACTTTACAGAGTTACCATGGGCACTGAGGTGGAACCAAATTCTGCAGTTGAGAAAGCCAAGTACTTCAACAGATTGGATGAGGCATTTGGATTGTTGTTAGAGCATATCAAGAGAGCTATTGTTCCACATTGAAAGTTTGACAACAACCAATGAGGTCTGGGTAAAACTAGAGACATTGTTTGGGAAAACTGATGAACTACGTGGTCACCAACTTGAGAATGAGCTTATTAGCTTGAGCCCAATGCACTATGACACTATCTAGGACTTCTTCACCAGTTTTTGTCACTTGTGTTGCAACTAAAGCAATGTGGAATTGAAAAGAAATAGGACCAATTGATCTTGTCTATACTTTCGAAGTTGGGGCCATAATTCTCAGTTTTTCTGAGTACATTCCACTACGGCAAGTTAACACTTAGAAACTGGAAAATGCCCAGTCTAGCAAGCTTCATGGAGTCACTCACTCAGGAGCAAGACAATCTTGTCCAAATGGGCACCATCAAGACCAAGGATCAAGCCCTAGCAGTGGTAATTTCGAATTCCTCAAAGGGCAAGCCCAAGTCCAAAAAATCAAAGTTGCCAGAGAAGAAGGAAAACCCAAAAAAACCCAAATCCAGTGATGCAAGTTTGAATCCTTCCAAGGAGAAGGACAAGAAGGGAAAAGAGAAGGCCAAATGCACCTATTTCCACAAGGGATGGCATCCAAAGAGCGCATGCATGAAAAATACCATTGACACCATGGCACAGCTGCTAGAGAAGAACAACATTCCAGTCCCTGACAACGCAAGGAAGAAGGATGGCAACTCCAATTCAAATGAGAGAAAGGAGAAATGCCATGCTTTGGTAGCAGGTGCCTCTAACTCTTCATATTTTGTCATTGATTTAGGTGCTTCCAGGAACATGGTGGCCAAGAGAGAGCTCTTCTCCTCCATGAGTTCGAATGGGGGATGATTCAGAACTCCAGACCAAGGGGATTGGGGGGATTGATTTAGAGCATGGCTACTTTAGTGATGTATTGTATGTACCAGACCTTGCATCAAATTTGGTGTCAGTCTATCAGATGACCCATATAGGAGAGCCAAAGAGAGTGACCTTCACTCCAGACATGGTAGAGATTACAGAGATCTCAATAGACCAAATCATTGCAATTGGGTATGCAGATCATCATGAGAGGATGTACAAGTTTTTGAACTTCCTCCCCACTTCCAATGACCAAGCACTTCTCTCACATGCCAATGAGGTTTCGAAGCTATGGCATGAGATGTTTGGTCACATGAACTACAGGTACCTCCATGAACTACACAGAGATGAGATGGTGTAAGGTCTTCCACAAATCAGATCACCAAATGGAGAATGCATTGGGTGCGTAGTTGGGAAGCATCCTGAGCAAAGCTATGAGAAGGGGAAGGCAAGGAGAGAAACACAACCACTTGGGTTGGTGCATTAAGACTTGATTGGTCCATTTCCCACTCCATCATATGGTGGATCAAGGTCTGTGCTTATATTCATAGATGATTCCTCTCGATTTTGTTGGATGTACTTCCTTAAATTAAAGTCTAAGGTGTTTGAACACTTGAAGATTTGGAAGGCATTGGTAGAAAATCAGAGTGGGCATAAGATTAAGGTCCTTAAGACTGATAATGGGGAGGAGTATGTGAACAATAACCTACAACAACTTTGTGAGGAGAGTGGCATCCAAATGCAACACTCAACTCCCTACACACCACAACAAAATGGTGTGGCTGAGAGGAAGAATAGGTAACTCAAGGAGATGGCCACTTGCATGATAGAAGCAAGGGATCTAAGTCCCAAGCTATGTGCTGAAGCCATTAGTTGTGCTGCTCACATACAAAATAAATCCTTTCACAAAACATTAAAATGAATGACACCTTACGAGGCATGGTTTGGTCTAAAGCCAAATGTCTCAAATTTCAGAATTTTCGGGACTAGAGCATGGGCTAGAATCCCTTATGAAAAGAGAAAATCCTTGCAACCACAAAGCAAGGAGTTCATTATGGTTTGTTATGGTGAAGAAACCAAAGGTTACAATCTCTTTTACACCTCCACTTGCAAGACATTTGTTGAGATAAGTGTGAAATTTGAAGAAGAGCCAATTCCTGATTTCGAGCTTGCACCGGGGGAATGCTCCTCTCCTCAACCATTCGAAGATGTAAGTGATGATACATGCACTGTTTTTTCTGATATGCATGATATAAATTTTGTTGAACATGATATTTTTGTATATGACTCACCATCTAGGCCCAAGTGGGCTGAAACAATTGTACAAGCAGCAGGGGAATTGGCAGGAAATCCTTATAAGCCTAGGAAGACTAGATCACAAACTAATAGAGCTTCCTTTGCAAGTGATATTGCTCTTGCTGAGCACTGTTATATTCTGACTGGGTCTGATACTCAGACATATCAGCAATATTTTAATGACCCTATATGGAAATCAGTAATGGAAGATGAATTTCAGTCCCTCCAAGAGAACAACACATGGGAATTGATTCCCCTTCCTCCCAAGAGGAAGCTTGTTCAATGCAAATGGGTTTTCTGAATCAAAATTGCTGCTGATAGATCTGATATGAAACATAAGGAAATATTAGTTGCTAAGGGATATTCTCAGGTCCATGGTGTTGATTACACAAAGACCTTTTCACCAGTTGCAAAGATGGACTCGATTAGACTAGTTCTAGCGCTCACAGCTAGTAAAGGCTGGGAAGTTCACCACATGGATGTTAAGAGTGATTTCTTACATGGTGAGCTACAGGGAAATATATATATGCAGCATACTGAAGGTTTCCAATAGGATCCTTCATTGGTATGTAGGTTGAAGAAATCATTGTATGGACTCAAGCAAGCCCCCAGGGCTTGGTATGCAAAAATGGATGTTTTTTTGCTCTCTATTGGTTTCACTAGATGAAAATCAGACCCTAATGTGTATTTTCAGCAAAATGATGGTATTTTGCATGTCATCGTTCTTTATGTTGATGATCTCCTCATTATAGGTAGCTGCACCAATTCAATTGACCAAATCAAGTCATCTTTGGATAGTGAATTTTCCATGACAAACCTAGGTTGCTAAGGCAATTTTTGGGCTTGGAAATTGAGAAAAATGAAAGGGGCATCAACTTGAGTCAACAACAGTATGCTTCAGACCTGCTAAAGAATTTTAACATGGATGAGCGTAAGGCATCCAAGCCACCCTTTCTTTCTAGTATTAAAATGCATGAATTTGGCAATTCTCCATTGGTGGATATTACACTCTACAGGAAATTAGTGGGCACCTTGCTCTATCTCACTCACACAAGACTTGATTTGTCTTATGTTATAAGTGTTGTAGAAATACATATGCACCAGACACATGAGCTCCATTGGAGAGCAGCAAAAAGAATTCTTCAGTATGTCCAGGGAACCAAGAATTTCAGGGTGCACTACATAGCTAGTTCCTCACTTCAACTAGATGAATTTTCTGATTTAGATTGCGCTGGAGATCCCACTGACAGGAAGTCAACTTCAGGTTTTGTATTTATGTTTGCTGAAGGTCCCATTTTCTGGTAAAGTAAGAAACAACACACCATTTCACTTTCATCAGCAGAGGTCGAGTACAAGGCACCAGTCAATGCTGCTACACATTGTGTTTGGTTGCAGGGAATTCTCCGAGAATTTGGTGTCACAGTTGATTCTCCAACCAACATTAGGGTGGACAATCAAAGTTCCATCAAAATATCTACTGATCCAGTATAGAGATGGAGGACAAAACATATTGAGATACACATGCATTACATCCGGGGATTAGTGCATGACAGGGTGATCTCACTGCAGTATTGCCCATCCACCGAGCAAACTGCTGATATTTTTACCAAGGCTTTCATAGAGAAGACCTTCACCTAACTGAGATATTTGCTTGGGGTGAGTGAAGGATGGTAATTTTCTATTATTTATTGCAGGTCTGGCCCCATGTCCATTCTTGAGGGAAGGTTTTGTCCCATGAGGTTTTCCTTCTTTTCCTCGGTTCATATGGACCAATAAATTGTAATTTCTGAATTATGTATTTGAGGTGACTTGAGCCATTGTTGCGAAGGCCTCCATCATTTTTTGAGTTGATCTTAGTTGTTGGATTAAGGTAGGGTTTTAGAACAGTAATCCAACTCATTAGTCCCTAATTACACTAGTCAATTTTATTGCTTTTTAAGCTTTAATACACTATGTGGTGAACTAGGGGTGCTTAGTTGGACAAATGCCTAGTCAAATTGGGGCTTTCACGCCCACATGGGAACTCCATATCAGTCAACCAGCCACATGTGCTCCCTCATCATTGTTGGTGCGCTCCCATTCATTGAACGTGGACAACTAGGTTGACTTGGAGCGCTAGAATGGGTTTTTGCCCAATTTTGGCTTGATTTGGTGCATTAAATGTTACCTTGAGACTCTAAAGCACCCATATTTCCACACCCGCATTTTCCAAGGTGTAATAATTGACCCACATCACTTCATCCACATCTAGTCAGAAATTCGTGGCTGTTTGGGCTGATTTGGGGCATGAGTGGCCCACCTAAGGGGGGTTTGATGCCAATTTGGCAATTTTGACTTGTATGCTCACAATTGGCTTCCAAATCCTCACGAAACTCCTATGTTGTAATATATACCTGATAATAACATGTTTCATGGTTAGACAGTTCAAAATTATGTTGTTATGTTCACATTGTGTGCGTAATTTGCTTCTCAATTGATGGTTTTTGCTAGTTTTTGCACCAAATTTGATTTGTGAGCTTCACTAACACTCCTAGATTCTCCCGTGGTTCGAATTTCTCACAATTTTCACCGTTAGTTGTTGGAGTGAGAAAATTTGCATTGACACTTCAAGTTATTTATGGCACTTCATGCCCATGAATATATCAACTCCTTCTTCCATTCCTCCATTTCTATCATATGTATTGCAACGCCCATAACATAAGTAATACAAACTTCATTACTTTTCTAAGTCTTATTTTTCAATTCCACTTGCAATATTTCCCCATGGATTCTAGAGTCAATTACACTACATGGTGCTTCAACTACATTCTAGACACATCATTTCACCCTCTCTTAATTTCTCTTAGTTCACAAAGAAGAAAACACCCACTCTTACACGGTGAACCATGAGAGCCACTTGTGTAAAATGGAAAAACCTTAGAGCACTGAACTAAATTCCAAATCACCACACAAAAAAACCATGTAGCTAGTGCTCAAGGAGACATGAGAAACTCAAACCCACAACATGAGGAGGAATTGTCCCTCCCTCACATAAAAAAGGGCCTATTATGACCTTGAAACATCCAACTCTAAAGAAAAAACTAACCATGAACCAAGGAATTGAAGAATAAATTGCATGTATGTCAAATTAACCCCACACTCATGACCAACATTCAACTTCTCACACAACTTAACTACCCACACAAGTGAATGGAATTGAACAAAAAAAGGATGCATCATCGATTCAATAATTCTCCATCATTACAAGCTTGAATAATTTGCCAAGTGGGAGGGTGATGTAAGTCCATTGAGTCCATAACCTCATGATAGGGGAACTTGATTGGATGTCCCCCCATTTATAACACAAATTCCTAAACTTAATTGAGTCTCCAAATCTTCCTAGCCATCTTCTAATGATTTATGTTGCCACAAAACATTATGGAATTTTGTTTTTTCAAAATCCTAAGCCTCTATTAGAATTATTTGCATTAGTCTTAATAATTTAATTGCTTTAGTAGAATTTAACGTTGCACAACTATGATAATGATGGTAGAGTTTCTATCATTGATGCTAGACAAACTCATGTAGTTTTTAAGTCAAAAAATCCTTTAAACAATGTTAAGCTTTCTACCTCCAAGGTTTGTAGATATTCCAATGCCATATCAAAAATGCGTTCCTTTATTTTTTTCAACATTAAAAAAAACTTCCCCTACACATACCACCCCTCGTCTTTTCTTTCTCAAAGCCAGAAAAGTTTATAGTGAGGTATCTACAAAATTAGATAGGGATTTCCTTATCCAAAGGACTCAAATGATGGGTCTCATCTTTCTTTACATATATAAAAAATGCAATCTTATATACATTCAAGTTGCAATTGATGCATAAATTGAGAATCTTCTATAGTAGGTGGGAATAATATTTATTTGGCTCTGAGTGTGTGATCTCATGACATTGCTAAAGAATTTGATCTAACCATCTACCTTACGAATCAAAGCGTCCTTTCAAAAATAAAAGACCATTTTGCATGACTAAATACAATAAATAAATAATAAAACTTGAGGAATATATGTGCTTTTAAGTGTTTTAAAAGCATGCTTAGTGAGTGGTTTTTATCTTCTTATTTGAATCTTGATATTACTTCATGGGTTCATATAATTTAATCACTTTATATTATAATTTGAGGTTTGCACATGAGGTTGATAGGAAAGGCACCCCTCCCATACTAATTCATACAAGGACATCTCAATATTCGTTTATAGAGATCCTAAATGAGTGTTAAAATTCGAAGAATGCCAAATTGTCACGTTGATTTATCCAATGAAATGATGAGGTGATACATATTCTTCTTTGTGATATGTTTTCCTTAATAGGTTGAAGTTTGAACACACCTTTGACATGGGTGAAGGGATCGTTGAAAGTTATTTGTTGTGCCATTTATCAATGGTTTATGGTATCTTTGTTTTAAGGTATAGTTGTTCATCTGAAATGTATTATTATGTAATTTGTCATATATTTTGGTGTTTTATGGGTGGAAAAATTGGAGCAGGGCCTATTTTAGGGCTAGATCTCACTTTGGTGTCTTGGATCTAAGAATATCTAGATCTTGTTTGAGGCATTAAATGGTCGCTTTTGGGAAAAAAATTGGTGGATAAAGTTTCCAACCTTTTGATGTTATTCTACACATAAAGAGTTTTCTAACGAAAAAATGGTCACCTCAATTGGAGCTCATATGCAAAAGTTATGCCTCCCACAAGTTGTACTATCATGTGGACCATCATGACACCAAGTGAATGCCATGGCAGCTTCCATTACTCACACATGTGAAGCTAGTAAGTTTGTGGAATTTCAAGAAGATTCTGTAGGGTTCAAAACCCTAACCCTAACCAAGAGTTTATGCATTAAAAAACCCTAACCCTATCCCCTTACAACTATCAAGACATGTTAAATACTTGGCCACTAAGAAATAAATGGGTTGCATTCTTATTGCATTGTTATTGTTCCATAGTTAAGTATAGAATATGGGAATGCTATATTGGAGTAGAATAACATGACTAGAAGACCTTGTACTAGCCATGCAAGCCATAACATCCATGGAAACTGTAATACAGTGAGTGTGCTTCCTTTTATTTGTATTTCATAGCTAAGAAGATAAGACCAAGGAATATGCCTCACCTTCTAGTTGGTCTTTTTCCCTATTGGATTTTCCCAAGGTACATCTTGTGTTCATTCTGTGGTTTATTTTCTCAACTTATTTCATTTTAATTCCAATTATTTTAGTATTTAGTGTGCTAAGCTATTAATATTGAATATGAGATCTAAAGTAAAACACAATATAATAAGAGATTGTATAATAATGTATGATCAATTGTGATAAAATGTTCCAATGGAATATCCATGAAAATTTTTGGACCCATTATTCATCAAGCGAATCTATTAGAATTCTCAATTTCATGTACTATCTTCATTCCTCGTAATGAAGTATCCATAATTACCACAACCCCTTGAGAAGAGAAATCCAAAGTTTGTATAATCTATGTTGATTAGTATATTCTTGACGAGTAATATGTAGAATGTTTAATACAAAAAAAGGTGGATTGTCCACACAACCTTTATAATCAAAAGAAAAAATCAAAATCAAGGTTGTGACAAGTCAATACTTCACATCTTGGAGTCAATGTCACAATCAAGGGAAAAACACTATATTAATGCGTCAGATTCAAATACATAACAAAAAAAGTCCTACAATTGGGCATAAAACACTAAACAAATGACCATTCCAACCATAGAAGATGGCTAGTCATGATCATCTCGGATCTCCCCCCACTTTATAATTGTAGGATCAATATCAATGGGTTTAACAAGATCTCACCCATTGACAAGGAAATCTAGATCTTTGGGAATCTTTAATATTGCCAATGATAGTGTAGGGAATTGCTTCTCTAACGGGGATTTAGGTGCTACATTGCATGCTCTCTCATGTCACTCCTAGACCTATCGACCTACCATGTGTCGAGCTTGGTTGTTGGTAGGTATTACCAAGCCAATAGATATCAATGCTACTAAGATAGATTGAAGGAGACTCCCTAATGGTCCTAGTGGAATGAATTTCAGGTGGGTCTATATGAACCTTTCTCATGCTACTCAAGGCTTCATGTTAGTAGTCCAACAACTACTAAAGGTGCTCAATCTCCAATCACGCCTTATGGGATTATACTTTTGCATGTATCAACACAACATCATACCAAGAGTCTCACTGAGACACCCCAACATCACTCAATAAGGTGTGATTACACTATTTCCAAATCAAGAATAACACTTTTAACTATAGAAAGCATAAAAGTGGTATGAAACTCCATGACCCAAGGAAGGATCTCACGAGGAAATGGATAGTGACATAAAATGTTGAGATACAAATTCTATGGAGGCCCAATCCTTCTTAGTAGGTACACAAGACTCGAAGAGATGTTTCAAGGCTTCAACATGGCCACATTATGGACACCACAAGTGTTACATCCCCAGGTAAGTCAATATTTTATCACCAGGGGGACCACTCACCACTTACCTCTTAGAAAATAATGACTTTTTGCGTTCATTCAACAGTTTCAAGATACTACTGAGATAAAACAACCAATATTTTTGGTATCATTACTGGAAAAAAAATTATTGAGTTGGCCTTCAATGCAAGGCTTGCATAAATCCACTTGTTTCCCATGGTTGGCTTGTAGTGGGTGAAAGTGGTGGCATTTCTCTGTTTCTATTTATGTCACTAGGTGTGGGTCACTGGGAGGCCAATTTTAAGCTGAAGACAGACTAAGACGAGCCCTTGATCACGATGATTCATAATAAGCATGTTACAGTTACTTGGGATATAAAAAAAATCTTTAGGTTAGGTCATGGAATCCATTCCCTGGAAGAATACTCAAACAAATAAATATGTTTTGGTGTGAGATTTTTATAGTGTGCATCTTTATAAGAAATTTTTCTTCAATGTTTTCCTCTCTATGTAATACTTGTTTCAATTTCTGATAACTATTAATACTATTTTCATACGATAATGTTCCTAGGGAACACACTTGGTCACCTTTTCTTTGTCACTAGCAGTTCAAAGTGAAAATGCATTGTATGCAATCTCACCATTTGTATGAACACAAAAAAACATTCACTATGCCATTAGTAACAAATGACCATACTTGAATCTTTAATTTTATGAACATTGATAACCATTGCAAACAAAATTCCCTTCCTTTAATTTGTCCTTTTGCATATGGAATTGCCATATCCACAATGTGAGTTTGTCATTTTCCATTGAGGTTTGTGCATAAGGGAAAATTTAGGAGTGAAATTTAGTCCATGGGCTATTTTTTGAGGTTTTTTTTCCAAAAAAATATTTGTCATTTTCCATTTCTTCCCAATATGATTCGCCCAATTCCATAGGGTTAAAACATTTTACTCTAAAGTTTGCAACAATTGTTCAAAAACTACATAAACCCCTTGGAAATTTGAATATTTTTAAAGAAATATTTCCAAACATTTTATGGTTGGAAATTTGATAATTAGTAAGATTCACCAAGATTTTTACACTTCAAGAAAATTATGAATCCTTAAAATTTTCACTAGTGCACCATTTATAATATCATATGTTAGGTGTTGTTGTAAGAAATCAAATGCATTTTGATTGTGTATCATCATTGCATTATTGAAAGATTGTGCACTATATTGTCTTAGACATTGTATGTTGAATTATCTCCTTATCAATAGAAAATTGCATTGAAGAGGCTATCACCACAGTTAAATGTTTGAGTTGTTGTTTATGTACCGTGTCAAAATGCATTTGATGTATAATGCATTCCCAATGAGGTTCAATGATTTTGCAAATACTTGATAAGAAACTATTGGATGCTTGTGAATTGCAGTTTGAAGTTCTTTTACAATGAAGTGGTGTTTCATAGTATCCATTAACAAGATTTGGATCATGGAAGATAATGGAATGTGGATCTATGTCTTGACTTTAGTTGAAATTCAGATAACTTAGTTTTCCCATCAATAACCAAATCATAATTGATATATGCAACCACTTGACTAGTCATCAAATACAAAATGTATCTCCACATGATCCTCTATATGTTTCATTCACCTTTATTAAATCAAATAATGGCATTCATGAATGCATGTATTAATATCAAAACTACATGAAATTGGAATGGGTACAAAAAAATAAAATCTATTTCATATTGATATGATTATAATGCTTCTGTATTTTCATAGTTTACACATCAAGAAAGGATATATGATTCCATTTTGCAATTTGATACATTCATAATAAAATAGAATAAAATTAGAAATGCATCAAATAGGAAATACTGTTCCAATTTGATAAATTTATAATGGCAAGATGTCCCTTTGATCATGATATGCAATTGAGAACTCTCAAGGATTGTTGATCTAACATGGGTATGATTGTTAACACTGACAAAACAAAAGTGATGATTGTCAAGTCCAATAAGGTCACTTACGATAATTTTGTATATGAAAATAACAACTTGAAGGAATTTTATTCCTAAACATATCTCATAATTGATATTCATCACAAGATAAACAAGAACTATAGGATTTAGAAAATAAATGATTAAAGGAGGGTGTAAAGCTTATTTTGGTCTTGGAAACAATTGTAAATCAATAAACCTTGTGATGTGAGGTAAAAAGAAGTTCCTCTTTTAAATTATCGTCACTCTCATTATCGTGTATGGTTGTGAAGTTTGGGGTTGCAACATCTCTAGAGAATCCTGGAGAAAGATCGAGCAAATCCAGAAGAGTTGTATAACTTATAACCTTAGAATTAAAAGTAATATGCATTATCATGTTTTTTTATAGAAGTGGGTCTTCCCCCCATTGAGAGCATCGCTACTACAAGGTACTTGATGTACAATTACAAGATAAATGGCATGGGAGATCAGAGCCTCCCTAAAATTGCTTTAAAATATAGTCAAGACCACGAGCGACTCAAGAGCGGTTGGCATAAAGATAACATGACTTGGTTAAACCATTGGCCGATAGACAAAAATGCAACTCTGCAAAATATCAATGACATTAAAAATACTATTACATCTAAATTTAAAGAGAAAATGTGGGGTGAAAAGGATTTAGAGGTTAAAATGAAGTTAAGATACTACAAGGGGGTCACTAACCCTAATCTAGAAGACCAAAAGTATATCTCTATTTTAACTATATTGAAGAAGAAAACTAACATAGAGAAAATAAGAACGAATTCTCATGAGCTTCATAGTGAAATAGTGCACTAGACAATTCCTAAAACACTATGCGAGGAAAGGATTTTCCATCTATGTGAGACTAAGAGCGTTGAAGATTAAAGTCACTTTCTCTTAAAGTGCCCTGCCTACAACCACATTAGATCACAATTCCTCAATCTTTGTTATTTTACTAACCTCTCTAAACTTCTAACTTGTCAAAACTATGGTGACCTCGCTATGCTTGTTTCTAATCTTTTTAAGCATAGGAATAAACTTTTACAATAAACCAAGTAATTTATTAAGGTCCAATAGACCAAAGTTGGTCTCAACATACGTTAACTATTATCATCATCATCATTAATAAAATAATAATAAAACTTAAAACACATCAAATAGACTAGCCCCTAAAATGTAATGGATTGTAAAATGTAGTAGACTGTAGTATGAAACAGTGTTATGTATAATTAAACAATCCCCTGAAATGTAATGAATTGTAGTAAGAAGAAGTGTTATGTATAATTAAAATGTCATGTATTGTAGTATGAAAAAGTTTTATGGTAATTCAAAGAAGTGTCCCTATGGAATATGAGCTCTTTCGCTGGAACATGTATGTTTTCCTCTTCGGAACCTTGTCACAGTTATGTGGTTTATTGTCAGTTCTTTTTATGGCACGGTTATAAAGTTTGAACAATTTTATCTTTTGTCTTCCTTTGTTGGGGTCTTTAGTCTCTCAATACACAATGATGTAACTTTGATTTCTTACTAAATAAAAAAGTTATGTTTTTTTGTATTTTACCAAATTCATCCAAAAGATGGATGAAATTCATGAAACATATAGTTACAGGGCCGAACCCGCAACCACTAGGTAAAAGCCTTGTGCTCTACCAACTGAGCTAAACGGGCTCTCAAAATTGTTTTTAATATTTATGAATGTGTACAATATTATATATAAACATAGTGTGTAGCAATGGATCCCAAGACTCAAAGAACGTAGAGATATTGATTTCAGGTAGTGTAGTCACCTCCTATAATTATGCAAACATAAAAAGTAATGTAAAATATAATTGAAGAATTCATCTGAGGATAGGGTCGGTTTCTTTTGTTTCTGATTCATTTGAGGATAGGATGGGTTGCTTTTGTTTCTTATTCATCTAAGGATAGGGATTAGATTTTGGTAGGAGGATGGTTGTGGGGAAAGTCAAGCCTAGTGATGAAGCCTCGGCATTTAAGTTTTGATTCGAGGATAGAGGCATTTATGTTTAAACACATGTGGGTTCTCCTACTGGGGTTTCCATTTGTGATATGGTCAAAGCTAGTGTTCAAATATATTGGTAATCGGATGGGGAGATATATGTATTACGATGAAGAGTAAAAAAAACTTAGATAAAATGATGGCTAGTTTTTTAGTGGAAGAGGATATTTCTAAAGGATTGGTGGAAGAGGTGGATATTTCTTGGAGAGAGAATAGTTTTACTTAATTGGTGGATTATTGGAAGATTCCATTCAAATGTTCTATTTGTAGGGAAACAAGTCATTTTGTGAAATGTTTGTCCTTTGAAAAGGTGGGATCTTATTCCAGTGAGGAAGAAGCAAGTTGGTCATTTTAAATCTTCTTTTGTTCCAATTGAAAAGGAGTTTCCAATGGTTTCAAAGGATTGCAAATCTATTAGTGAGGACAAAATCCTAGTTAACTCACAAGAAATCTAATAGGTGGAGACAGTTTTAGTCTTATATGGTCAGTTTCAATCTTGTACGTTGTCCCAGGATGTTGATTCTTTGTGGTAGGAATTAGATGATCATAGTGTAGAGGAAGCGATTGTTGGTCTCGACTTGCATTTGGGTAATTTGGATCTCGAATTCTCTCTTACTTTTTCTTCTTTGTCACAAAAATAAGTTTTTGTGAGTGGGGATTCAAAAGTATGTGAAGGGTCTAGTTTTGGCATAAATTCTATGTTGGAGGAGGGCTCTAGGATGGGAAATTAGGGATATCTAGTGTTTTAGATGCCCCATTATTAGGGAGTTTGGGGGGGAGGATGTTATTGATTCTAGGTCAGATGGTTTCGTTGACGGGTCATATTATTTTTATGTTGGGGAGGTTGTCTTGAAATATATTATTGGAGAGTTGTTTTTTCTTAGAAATTTTTGTAATGTATGAAAGGTTGTAATGGTCGTTAAGTTGGAACTTTTGGATCTTAGTTTTGTATATCCTGATTAACGTTAATAACACACACACACACACATGTATGTATGTGATCCCCAAGGGGTAGCTCAGTTGGTTGGAGTATGAGTCCAAAGATCGTTGATATTGAGGTCAAGGGTTTAATTCTCACGAATCCAACTCTTTGGGTCCTTCATGGTTAGGTTCCCATAACTAGAATCGATAGGGTGAGGCCCCTTCAGGTGGGACCCTTAGAACTATTACTGTGGATGTAGCAATCCCCAACCACAATTGTCAAGGCTATGAACCACAATATGTGCGTGTGTGTGTGTGTGTGTGTGATTTTTTACCTATGGTAAAAAAACAATGTATCTATAAGAAAATATCTCCTAGCATTTTATGATACATTTTAGTTTTGTGCATTGTTTTTTATGTTTCATGCAATTGTTCTCATACATAGTATGACAGACTCCTATTTGGTTATGGATTGATCTCTATGATGTCTTTCATATTTTTTTGTAAATTAATCAAGTGTGTATTATGTTTATTATCTTTTTACATCATGGGTTACAACAATTCTCCTTTGTTCACGCTTAATAATATGTGTCGGGGTAGTTGATTCCTCAAGATATTTGGAGCCACAAGTTGAGGATCCTTTGAATGGGCCCCTTGCTATTCTTCTACTGAAAAAAAAAAATTATAAATCATTCCAAAACATTTTCAAAATTAAAATACCAAATTTCAATATTTAAATAATACAATTAAAAATTTAAATAAACATTCTTTTAAACAAATTACAACATCTAGAAGTTAACAAGCATCCTTATGATCCATTGCATTATTTTCAATGTTCATATATTCTTACAAATTTTTATTATTTATGTTCTTACTACACCCATTATGCCACCTAATGTGATCATATTTATCTTTTTTCTTGATCCATTGCATTATGTTCAATGTTCATATATTTTTACAAGTTTTTAGTATTTATGTTCTAACTACACCCATTATGCCACCTAATGTGATCATATTTATCTTTTTTCTTGATCCATTGCATTATGTTCAATGTTCATATATTTTTACAAGTTTTTAGTATTTATGTTCTAACTACACCCATTATGCCACCTAATGTGATCATATTTATCTTTCTTCTTGATATGCATCATCATAAAATTGTTGTAATTACTTTTATAAATAAAATAAAAATATTAGATTAAATATCTAATTGTAAGATTTTAATGTTTCATTTGTAGTTAACATCCAATTAATAAGAAATCCCTCACAACAAACTCTCTCGCCAAGTAATTAAGCCGACAAACAATGCAAACCATTAATAAAGACACAATACCACCATCAACATTCACATATATGCATCTCCTTCTATAATTAAAACCCACACATTTGTTTCACATTAGGCTAGGGATTTTGGTGGCTCGAAAAGTGAGTATTCTAAATTTGGAGGAAGAATCCTGGACATTAATGAGTCGGGCATTGTGGTTGAGCCAATATGATAATGATACTAAATTTTTCCAAGGGTTTGTAGAACATTAGAGGAATATGAAATCTAACTATGAGTTAAATAAGTGTAATGGGGAGAAGATTTATTTCCAAAAGAATTTGGAGAATGAGGCAGTTATTCATTTTTCCACTATTTTCAAAAATCTAGGAAGAAATAATATTCTTCAATAGTTTCAAGTGGTTCAAAAGATTCCTACGTTCTTCTCTGAGGAGGAGGGGAGGAGATTGTTTGATCATGTTTCTTTCAAAGAATTAAAATTGATTGTACGCGAGTTTACTAAGGGTAAGAGTCTTGGTCCCGATGGGTGGATTGTTGAGTTATTTATAGAATTTTTTTATTTGATAGGTTCTGATTTGAAAGAAGTTTTGGAAGAATCAATGAAATCCAATCCTAATAATTTCAATGATTATAGGCCTATCTCTCTTTGTAACATGGTGTATAAGTTGATAGAAAAAGTAATTACTAATAGACTCAAGAAGAATTTGTTCGATCACAAGTTTGAGGAATAGTTTAGTTTTTTCAAGGATAGGAACTTTAACTGATGCAATTGGGATTGCTCAAGAGGCACTTCATTTGATAAAAACTTGGAAGTTATCTGCAATGGTCTCGAATTTGGACATAGTAAACGATTATGATAAGGTTAATTGGGATCTTCTCAGGTTGATTCTGCTTACGATAGGGGTGGGAGTGGAAATTACCAATTGGATTATGGGTTGTGTTAGCTCTACTAACTATGTTGTATTGTGTAATGGAAGGCCTAATAGTTTTTTTAAGAGCTCAAGGAGGGTGAGACAGGGTTGTCCCTTATATTCTTTGATTTTTATTTTAGTGGTTGAAGTATTTAGTAGACTTCTTCATGCAACTCAAGAGGAAGGTAAATTTTAGGGAGTGAAGGTTTATTCCCATCATAAACGCACTCATTGTTTATTCCGTTGATGATGTTTTGTTGTTGGGTGAGGGTTCTTTGGAGAATGGATCTCCTCTGATGAAATTTTGAAAGTGTTTTTATCTAGCCTCAGGGATGGAGGTTAGTTTACAAAAGTCTATAATAGTGCATAATGAGGTAGAGGTAAGGGTTGGTAGTCAGATTCAAGACATTTTGATTATTAGTATGGACTACATGGATATTGCCATGAGATATTTAGGTTATTTTCTAAAACATAACTATTACAGAAAGAACGAATGGTTTTGGTTTATTAAGAAAGTTGAAAAAAAGATTGACCATTGGTGTAATATATGGCTTTATCTTGAAGGAATATTGATTCTAGTCAAATCGGTCTTAGAAGGTAGTCTAGTTTATTGGATTTCCTTATCCAAGATCCCGAAGTTTAGTTTGGAGAAAATCAGACAAAAATGCTTTAGGTTTCTCTGCATCGGTAATAAAGCTTCTAATGAGTTTCATTTCGTAAAATGGGAGAACATTGATTAGCCTAAGAGAGCTGGTGGTTGGGGATTGGAAAATATTTTACAATTTAGCTTTTTCCTTGCTGCTAAGAGTCTGTGCGGAGATTTATTTGGTTTTGGTTTATGGAGTTTGATTGTTAAGGATAAATATTTAATTAAATTATATGTGGAAGAATGGATAAGGTTGGAATTGAAAACGTGTGCTAAAGTTTCCAGTTTATGGATTTGTTTCCTTAAGGATTTCCAGGTAGTGTCTCGATGGTTACCTTAGAGAGTTGGAAACAGTAAGAAGGTATTGTTAGGACAAGATCTGATTATTGGTAGTTTGAATTTTCCAAAATTATCTTCTCCTTTGTTATGTTATCTGGTAAGTTAAAGTTTTTTAAGCCTAAAACAGGTTGGGGTTGGAAAAGGGTGGTTGGATGCTTCATATCTTGGGTTATCTAGCAATTGGGCTAGAGAATAGAACATGTATACTAAAGACTTAAGTCACAGTGGGATTTCTCTGTCATATGTAGATGACTCTGGTGTGGAGTTGGAATTCTAGCAATGGTCAAGTCACTACAAAGCTTGCTTATAATGCTTTAACTTTTGGTTCCTCCGATCCTAATGATTGTTGGTGATTCTCCAAGATCTCAAAGTGGGTTTGTCCCTTGAAACATAATATTTTCATATGGCTATCATTAGCAAAAGAATTTATAACCTGGGACAATTACTTGAAAAGGGGAGGTCAGTGACCAAATATTTGTATTTTATGTTTGAAGGATGTTGAATTTGTTAACCATCTTTTTGTGCATTGTGAGTTGGCCATGCATGTTTGGTGTGATGTAAATTCAGTCTTGAATTTCAATGGGAATTTATTTGCTTCTTCTCTGAATAGGCGTTGGGATATGTGGTTGGTTACTTATGCCAAAAACTCTTTTGAAGAATTGCCTAGATATGTTTGTTGGAAGTTATGGTTACACAGAAACACAGTTCTTTTTTAGGGAGGTAATCTAAATATTTTTTTAGTAATTAAATATGTATTAGGAGTTATTCCAGAAGTTAAGGTTATGAAGACGACATCTAATGTTAGAAATGTTATCTCTCCCGAGTTTTTAATTTTCTTCCCTATCGGATATTTTTAATGGAGCATGTCAGGAAGAGGTGAACAAGTGTGAAGCAAGAATGATGTTGATGTTGAGTAAGAGTCATTTTCATTGCATTAAAATGGGGGTGGGTTCTGGAATGAACATGAGAGCTGGTATTATTGCGTTGTGGAGTTTGTTGTGGTTTGCTTCAAGAAATAAAATTAAGAGGTTATTAGTTCTTGGCAATTCAATTGTCATAGTGAATTGGGCAGTTAAGGAAGCATATTTGAATGTCTTATTGTTAGAAGCTTGGAAAAGAAATATTATAGATTTATAGGATATTTTTGATGATTTGGTTGTTAAACATGTTTACAAGGAATTCAATTCTCATGTAGACAAGTTGTCAAAGGAAGTAGTTTAACAAGGGGTTGGTTCCTGTAGGGTTCAATAATTTTGGGAGGGAGATTTGATCTCTCACTCTTCCTTTTTTGCTTTCTAAGAAGCACAGTTGTCTTGAAATCTATTATTGGAGATTTGTTTTTCCTTAGAAATTTTTGTAATGTATGGAAGGTTGTAATGGTCGTTAAGTTGGAACTTTTGGATCTTAGTTTTGTATATCCTAATTAACGTTAATAACACACACACACACACACACACACATGTATGTATGTGATCTCCAAGGGGTAGCTCAGTTGGTTGGAGTATGAGTCCAAAGATCGTTGATATTGAGGTCAAGGGTTTAATTCTCACGAATCCAACTCTCTGGGTCCTTCATGGTTAGGCTCCCATAACTGGAGTCGATAGGGTGAGGCCCCTTCAGGTGGGCCCCTTAGAACTATTACTGTGGATGTAGCGATCCCCAACCACAATTTTCAAGGCTATGAACCACAATATGTGTGCATGTGTGTGTGATTTTTTACCTATGGGAAAAAAAACAATGTATCTATAAGAAAATATCTCCGAGCATTTTATGATACATTTTAGTTTTGTGCATTGTTTTTTTATGTTTCATGCAATTGTTCTCATACATAGTATGACAGACTCCTATTTGGTTATGGATTGATCTCTATGATGTCTTTCACATTTTTTTGTAAATTAATCAAGTGTGTATTATGTTTATTATCTTTTTACATCATGGGTTACAACAATTCTCCTTTGTTCACACTTAATAATATGTGTCAGGGTAGTTGATTCCTCAAGATATTTGGAGCCACAAGTTGAGGCTCCTTTGAATGGGCCCCTTGCTATTCTTCTGCTGAAAATAATAATAATAATAAATCATTCCAAAACATTTTCAAAATTAAAATACCAAATTTCAATATTTAAATAATACAATTAAAAATTTAAATAAACATTCTTTTAAACAAATTACAACATCTAGAAGTTAACAAGCATCCTTATGATCCATTGCATTATTTTCAATGTTCATATATTCTTACAAATTTTTAGTATTTATGTTCTTACTACACCCATTATGCCACCTAATGTGATCATATTTATCTTTTTTCTTGATCCATTGCATTATGTTCAATGTTCATATATTTTTACAAGTTTTTAGTATTTATGTTCTAACTACACCCATTATGCCACCAAATGTGATCATCTTTATCTTTCTTCTTGATCTGCATCATCATAAAATTGTTGTAATTACTTTTATAAATAAAATAAAAATATTAGATTAAATATCTAATTGTAAGATTTTTAGTGTTTCCTTTGTAGTTAACATCCAATTAATAAAAAATCCCTCACAACAAACTCTCTCGCCAAGTAATTAAGCTGACAAACAAGCCAAACCATTAATAAAGACACAATACCACCATCAACATTCACATATATGCATCTCCTTCTATAATTAAAACCCACACATTTGTTTCACAATAAGCCCTAATCAATAACTATCTTAACTGTCTCAACCTTCGAAACTGCTCTATTTCCCTAAGTATAAATAGAGGCCTTGGGGAGGGCATTAATATATCATACTTGGAGAGCAAAGTTATGCTAGTGGTATCTATTCAGAAGTCTTTGGAGCAGCAGAACTTAGAATCCTTTGGTTGCAGAGGAGTCCTTGTTTCAGGCATTGGGTTGTAATCTTATCTCATTCACTATTGTTAATAAAGAGAATCCTTATTCCAAATGCGTGTTGAATGTCTTTCATGTATCATGGTTTGATGAATATTTATGATTAAGCACTCTATATATTGTTTATCTAACTTGTCATATATACATGTATGAGATTGTATTTGGAATATTTGCTCTTTGTAGGTGAAGGAGATGCATCCCTGAAAGCTTTGAAGAAGAAGCAGAGCAGAAGAAGTCAAGGCTTGGATCAACTGTCGTTAATCGGGTGAGTTCATTCTATCTTCCTATTTCCTTTATGTACTTCGAAGCTGATTGTCTGCAAGTTTTAAGAGTACGTTGGTAACCCCAGACCTTTGGTTATAAGGTGTTTATTCCTGAACAACACCTTTGATCGTGATAATCAATTGAGAACTCTCAAGTATTTCTTCTCTAATCCAATAAGGTCACTTATGATAATTTTGTATATGGCAATAACAACTTGGAGGAATTTTCTTCCTATACATATCTCGAAATTGATATTCATCACAAGCTCAACAAGAACTATAGGATTTAGAAAATGATTAAAGGAGGGTGTAAAGCTTATTTTGGTCTTGGAAACAATTGTAAATCAATAAACCTTGTGATGCAAGGTAAAAACAAGTTCCTCTTTGAAACTCTTGTCACTCCCATTATCGTGTATGGTTATGAAGTTTGGGGTTGCAACATCTCTAGAGAATCCTGGAGAAAGATTGAGCAAATCCAGAAGAGTTTTATAACTTATAACCTCATAACTAAAATTAATATGCCTTATCATGTTTTTTTTATAGAAGTGGGTTTCCCCCCCATTGAGAGCATCACTACTACAAGGTACTTGATGTACAATTACAAGACAAATGGCATGGGAGATCAGAGACTCCCTAAAATTGCTTTAAAATCTAGTCAAGACCAAAAGCGACTCAAGAGAGGTTGGCATAAAGATAACATGACTTGGTTAAACCATTGGTGGATAGACAAAAATGCAACTCTGCAAAATATCAATAACATTAAAAATACTATTACATCTAAGTTTAAAGAGAAAATGTGGGGTGAAAAGGATTTAGAAGTTAAAAGGAAGTTAAGATACTACAAGGGGGTCACTAACCCTAATCTTGAAGACCAAAAGTATATCTCTATTTTAACTATATTGAAGAAGAAAACTAACATAGAGAAAATAAGAACGAATTCTCATGAGCTTCATAGTGAAACAGGGCACTAGGCAATTCCTAAAAAACTATGTGAGGAAAGGATTTTCCATCTATGTGATACTAAGAGCGTTGAAAATTAAAGTCACTTTCTCTTAAAGTGCCCTGCGTACAACCACATTAGATCACAATTCCTCAATCTTTATTATTTTACTAACCTCTCTAAACTTCTAACTTGTCAAAACTACGGTGACCTCGCTATGCTTGTTTCTAATTGTTTTAAGCATAGGAATAAACTTTTACAATAAACCAAGTAATTTATTAAGGTCCAATAGACCAAAGTTGGTCTCAACATACATTAACTATTATCATCATCATCATTAATAAAAAAATAATAAAACTTAGAACACATCAAACAGACTAGCCCCTAAAATGTAATGGATTGTAAAATGTAATAGATTGTAGTATGAAACAATGTTATGTATATATTAAACAATCCCCTGAAATGTAAGGAATTGTAGTAAGAAGAAGGGTTATGTATAATTAAAATGTAATGGATTGTAGCATGAAAAGGTGTTATGAAAATTCAAAGAAGTATCCCTATGGAATATGAGCTCTTTCGCTGGAACGTGTGTGTTTTCCTCTTCGGAACCTTGTCACAGTTATGTGGTTTATTGTCGGTTATTTTTATGGCACGGTTATAAAGTTTGCACAATTTTATATTTTGTCTTCCTTTGTTTGGGTCTTTAGTCTCTCCGATACACAACGATGTAACTTTGATTTCTTACTAAATAACAAGTTATGTTTTTTTTTTTTTTTTTTACCAAATTCATCCAAAAGATGGATGAAATACACGAAACATGTAGTTACAGGGTCAAACCCACAACCACTAGTTAAAAGCCTTATGCTCTACCAGCTGAGCTAAACGAGCTCTCAAAATTGTTTTTAATATTTATGAATGTGTACAATATTATATATAAACATAGTGTGTAGCAATGGATCCCAAGACTGAGAGAACGTGGAGAAAGAAAATCTTGATCTTCTCCGTCAACGTCTAATATTAGAGATCTTGATTTCATGTAGTGTAGTCACCTCCTGTAATTATGCAAACATAAAAGGTAATGTAAAATATATTGAAGAATTCATCCGAGGATAGGATGGGTTCCCTTTGTTTCTGATTCACCTAAGGATAGGATGGGTTTCTTTTGTTTCTTATTCATCTGAGGATAGGGATTAGATCTTCATAGGCAGATGGTTGTGGGGAAAGTCAAGCCTAGTGATGAAGCCTCGAGATTTAGGTTTTGATCCGAGGATAGAGGCATTTATGTTTAAACACATGTGGCTTCTCCTACTAGGGTTTCCCTTTGTGATATGGTCAAAGCTAGTGTTCAAATATATGGGTAATCGGATGGGGAGATATGTGTATTACAATCAAGAGTAAAAAAAAAAGTAGATAAAATGATGGCTAGTTTTTAGTGGAAGAGGATATTTCTAAAGGATTGGTGGAAGAGGTGGATATTTCTTGGAGAGAGAAGAGTTTTACTTAATTGGTGGATTATTGGAATATGCCCTTCAAATGTTCTATTTGTAGGGAAACAAGTCATTTTGTGAAATGCTTGTCCTTTGGAAAGGTGGGATCTTATTCCAGTGAGGAAGAAGAAAGCTATTTATTTTAAATATTCTTTTGTTCCAATTGAAAAGGAGTTTCCGATGGTTTCAAAGGATTGCAAATCTGTTAGTGAGGACGAAATCCCAGTTAACTCACAAGAAAGCTAATAGGTGGAGACTTTTTTAGTCTTATATGGCCAGTTTCAATCTTGTACGTTGTCCCAGGATGTTGATTCGTTGTGGTAGGAATTAGATGATCATAGTGTAGAGGAAGAAATTGTTGGTCTCGACTTGCATTTGGTTAAGTTGGATATTGAATTCTCTCTTACTTTTTCTTATTTGTCACAAAAATAAGTCTTTGTGAGTGGGGATTCAAAAGTGTGTGAAGGGTCTGGTTTTGGCATACAGTCTATGTTGGAGGAGGGCTCTAGGATGGGAAATTTGGGATCTCTAGTGTTTTAGATACCCCATTGTTGAGGAGTTTAAGGGGGGAGGATGTATGATTGATTCTAGGTTGGATGGTTCTCTAGAGGGTTTTGTTGATGGGTCATGATATTTTTATGTTGGGGAGGTTTCCCAATCTCTAAAGCTTCAAAATGGAGTTATATGGGATGGAGTCAATCCTCGTATGAGTTGTCAACGAATTTTGGATTCTGTTAGGATAGGGAATTCAAGTGCTTTGTGTGGGAGGTAATGGATGGAATATTTATCTTCTTCAATGAAGGGTACCAAGGGTTTCTTTTTTAGTATAGAAAATCAAATGTTGTTTTCTGCTTAGAGTGTTTTGGTTGATCTTGATTCTGATTAGGGGACTTATTTCGGATGATGTTAGTATTAGTCGGGCTACATGGATGATTTTGTCGTTGGCTCTTAGTGTGGAGACTAGTTATTTCAAGGATTCTTTGGTTAATTCTAGCATTCAAGTTTAGAATATTCCTTACATGGTTGTTAAAGAATCTCCTAAGTCTGATATTGGGTCAGTTAAGTCTGAAATAAGGAAAAAGAGTTCAACTAGGAATAAAGGGACTAACATTTGTGTGATTGAGGGTTAGAAATTATGGAGAAGAAAAAGATCGTAAAAAAAATCAGTTACTTTTGAAGGGAGTCGTTATAGTGAAATTCATGTGGGAAGTCTTAGCATTGGATTTATGGTTCTTAGAGAAATCAAGTCGGGGAGTTGGGTTTCCGATGGAAATTATGTCAATAAATGTTATACAGGTAGAGGGGCCCTGTAAAAATATGCCCTTCGTCATTTGTTGTCTCATGTGAGACCTGATATAATTTTATTCAAGGAAACTATGGTTCTGGGAGGAAAGGCTAGGGAAGTCTTGGATGAACATTTGTAGTTTAGATGTAGTTAGGTTATCTTGAGGAATGATTTTAACATGGGATTCGATAGTGGCCTTATTTAATACCTCTATTGTTGGTACATGTATCCTTATTGAAAATTTTGTCAAAGAATGTGATAAGCACATAAAATTCCCAATTGTTATGGTCCCTATTCTAAAAGGAAGGAATTCTTGATTGATTTCAGTAAAGAGGATCTTTTCATATATTCGAGTTTAATCATTATTGGGGATTTGAATCTTACTTTGAGTATGAAGGAAGTATGGGGAAGTTGTGCTAGAGGTGATCCTTTGGAAAATGTATTTCTCATATGTTCATTGATGTCGATTTAGTAGATTTTATTATTTTGCCATGTATTCCTACTTGGTGTTATGGTCAATCGAGGGAAGTTGAGGTGGTAATGAGGTTAGATAGATTTTTCATGGAAGATTATTTAGTTGATCAGGTGGGAATATATAGATCATGGATTGAGCTGGATATTATATAATATCATATCCCTTTTTGTTTGTAGTTGTACTTTTAAGAGGAGAAGGTGTTGTTTCCTTTTAAATTTAACAATTCCTAGTTGGGATATCAAGGGTTTAAGGAGTTGGTGAGATCAAATTGGTGTGTGTTGGATCGTAATTCTCATGTTCCACCTATGTCTCATTTGATGGAAAATATATAATCCTTAAAATATGTTGTTGTTGCTTGGGAAAAGAAGAGGAAAAAGGATATAAAATCTAAAATGTTAGATGTGGAATATGAAATCAGGTCCATGTTATTTAATTCTACAGGTCGTTTATCTGGTTTTGAGAAGAATAGGCTAGGGATTTTGGTGGCTCGAAAAGTGAGTATTTTAAATTTGGAGGAAGAATCTTGGACATTAAAGAGTCGGGCATTACGGTTGAGCCAGTGTGATAATAATACTAAATTTTTCCACGTGTTTGTAGAACATTAGAGGAATATGAATTCTAACTAGGAGTTAAATAAGTGTAATGGGGAGAAGATTTATTTCCAAAAGAATTTGGAGAATGAGGTAGTTATTCATTTTTCCACTCTTTTCAAAAATCTAGGAAGAAATAATATTCTTCAATAGTTTCAAGTGGTTCAGAAGATTCCTAGGTTCTTCTCTAAGGAGGAGGGGAGGAGATTGTTTGATCCTGTTTATTTGAAAGAATTAAAATTGATTTCGTGCAAGTTTACTAAGGGTGAGAGTCTTGGTCCCGATGGGTGGATTCTTGAGTTATTTATAGATTTTTTTTATTTGATAGGTTATGATTTGAAAGAAGTTTTGGAAGAATCGAAGAAATCCAATCCTAAAAATATCAATGATTATAGGCCTATATCTCTTTGTAACATGGTGTATAAGTTGAGATAAAAAGTAATTACTAATAGACTCAAGAAGAATTTGTTCGATCACATGTTTGAGGAATATTTGGGTTTTTTCAAGAATAGGAAAATCACTTATGCAATTGGGATTGCTCATGAGGCACTTCATTCGATAAAAACTTAGAAGTTATCTGCAATGGTCTTGAATTTGGACATAGTAAACGATTATGATAAGGTTAATTGGGATTTTCTCAGGTTGATTCTCCTTACAATAGGGGTGGGAGTGGAAATTGCCAATTGGATCATGGGTTGTGTTAGCTCTACTAACTATGTTGTATTGTGTAATGGAAGGCCTAATAGTTTTTTTAAGAGCTCAAGGAGAGTGAGACATGGTTGTCCCTTATCTCCTTTGATTTTTATTTTAGTGGTTGAAGGATTTAGTAGACTTATTCATGCAACTCAAGAGGAAGGTAAATTTTAGGGAGTGAAGGTTTATGCCCATCATAACGCACTCATTGTTTGCTTGTTGATGATGTTTTGTTGTTGGGTGAGGGTTCTTTGGAGAATGGATCTCCTGTGATGAAATTCTGAAAGTGTTTTTATCTAGCCTCGAGGATGGAGGTTAGTTTACAAAAGTCTATAAAAGTGCATAATGAGGTAGAGGTAAGGGTTAGTATTCATATTCAAGACATTTTGATTATTAGTATGGACTATATGGATATTGACATGAGATATTTTGGTTATTTTCTAAAACATAACTATTATAGAAAGAACGCATGGTTTTGGTTTATTAAGAAAGTTGAAAAAAGGATTGAACATTGGTGTAATAAATGGATTTATCTTGGAGGAATAGTGACTCTAGTCAAATCGGTCTTAGAAGGAATTCTGGTTTATTGGCTTTCCTTATCCAAGATCCCGAAGTTCATTTTGGAGAAAATCAGACAAAAATGCTTCAGGTTTCTCTAGGTCGGTACTAAATATTCTAATAAGTTTCATTTGGTAAAATGGGAGAACATTGCTCAGCCTAAGAGAGATGGTGGTTGGGGATTGGAAATTTTTTTTTGATTTAGCTCTTTCCTTGCTGCTAAGAGTCCGTGCAAAGATTTCTTTGGTTCTGGTTTATGGAGTTTGATTGTTAAGGATAAATATTTAATTAAATTATATGTGGAAGAATGGATAAGGTTAGAATCGAAAACATGTGCTAACATTTCCAATTTCTGGATTGGTTACCTCAAGAATTTTCATGTAGTGTCTCGATGGCTACCTTAGAGAGTTGGAAACAGTAAGAAGGTATTGTTAGGACAGGATCTTATTATTGGTAGTTCGAATTTTCAAAAATTATCTTCTCCTTTGTTATGTTATCTGATAAGTTAAAGTTTTTTTAAGCCTAAAATAGGTTGGGGTTGGAAAAGGATGGTTGGATGCTTCATATCTCGGGTTATCTAGCATTTGGGCTAGAGAATAGAACGTGTATACTAAAGACTTAAGTCATAGTGGGATTTCTTTGTCAGGTGTAGATGACTCTTTTGTGTGGAGTTGGAATTCTAACAATGGTCAAGTCACTGCAAAGCTTACTTATAATGCTTTAACTTTTGGTTCCTCTGATCCTAATGTTTGTTGGTGGTTCTCCAAGATCTCAAAGTGGGTTTGTCCCTTGAAACAAAATATGTTCATATGGTTTTCATTAGCAAAAACAATTATAACCTGGTACATTTACCTGAAAAGGGGAGGTTAAGGACCAAATATTTGTATTTTATGTTTGAAGGATGTTGAATTTGTTGACCATCTTTTTGTGCATTGTGAGTTGGCCAAGCATGTTTAGTGTGATGTGAAGTCGGTCTTGAATTTCAATGGGAATTTATTTGCTTCTTCTCTGAATAGGCGTCAGGGATGATTTTAAGGAACCATACGTATTTAAAAGTGTATAAATGTTAGTTAATCTTACCAATTCTTAAAACACCAACTATAAAATGTTTGGCAATAATTTTCTAAAAATATTTTAATTTCCAAGGATTTTATATCGTTTATATAATAATTTGGCGGTTTTTAGGGTAAAAAAGTTTACCCCATCAAAATTGGGCGAAACAGGGCTTCAAAAATTGCAAAATGGTGAATCTTGTTTTGGAGAAAAACCCCTAAAAATAGCCCATGGGCTAAATTTCGCCCCTAAAAGTATCCCTGATAGGCATTGGGATATGTGGTTGGTTACTTATGCCAAAAACTCTTTTAAAGAATTGCCTAGATATGTTTGTTGGAAGTTATGGTTACACAAAAACACAGTTATTTTTTAGGGAGGTAATCTAAATAAATTTTTAGTAATTAAATATGTATTAGGAGCTATTTCAGAAGTTAAGGTTATGAAGACGACATCTAATGTTAGAAATGTTATCTCTCCTGAGTTTTTAATTTTCTTCCCTTTGGGATATTTTTAATGGAGTATGTCAGGCAGAGGTGAACAAGCGTGAAGCAAGAATGGTGTTGATGTTGAGTAAGAGTCATTTTCATTGCATTAAAATGGGGGTGGGTTCTGGAATGAACATGAGAGATGGTATTATTGTGTTGTGGAGTTTGTTGTGGTTTGCTTCAAGAAATAAAATTAAGAGGTTATTAGTTCTTAGCAATTCAATGGTCATAGTGAATTGGGAAGTTAAGGAAGCATATTTCAATGTCTTATTGGTACAAGCTTGGCAAAGAAATATTATATATTTATAGGAGATTTTTGATGATCTGGTTGTTAAACATGTTTACAGGGAATTCAATTCTCATGTAGACAAGTTGTCAAAGGAAGTAGTTCAACAAGGGGTTGGTTCCTGTAGGTTTTAATAATTTTGGGAGGGAGAGTTGATCTCTCACTCTTCCTTTTTTTCTTTCTAAGAAGCACAGTTGTCTTGAAATCTATTATTGGAGAGTTGTTTTCTTTTTAGAAATTTTTGTAATGTATGGAAGGTTGTGATGGTCGTTAAGTTGGTACTTTTGGATATTTGTTTTGTATATCCTGATTAACATTAATAACACGCACACACACACACACATGTATGTATGTATGTATGTGATCTCCAAGGGGTAGCTCAGTTGGTTGGAGTACGAGTCCAAAGACTGTTGATATTGAGGTCGGGGGTTTAATTCTCATGAATCAAACTCTTTGGGTCGTTCAGGGTTAGGCTCCCAAAACTGGAGTTGATAGGGTGAGGCCCCTTCAGGTGGGCCCCTTAGAATAGTCACTGTGGATGTAGTGATCCCCAACCACAATTGTCAAGGATATGAACCACAGTATGTGTGTGTGTGTGTGTGTTCGTGCTTTTTTACCTATGGGAAAAAAAAATTGTATCCATGAGAAAATATCTCCAAGCATTTTATGATACATTTTAGTTTTATGCATTGTTTTTTATGTTTCATTTACAATTGTTCTCATACACAGTATGACGGTCTCCTATTTGGTTATGGATTGATCTCTATGATGTCTTTCATATTTTTTTGTAAATTAATAAAGCGTGTATTATGTTTATTAGCTTTTTACATTATGGGTTACAACAATGCTCCTTTGTTCACACTTAATAATATATGTCAGGGTAGTTGATTCCTTGAGATATTTGGAGCCACAGGTTGAGGCACCTTGTTATTCTTCTGCTGAAGAAAATAATAATAATAATAAATCATTCCAAAACATTTTCAAAATTAAAATACCAAATTTCAATATTTGAATAATACAATTAAACAATTAAATAAGCATTCTTTTAAACAAATTACAACATCTAGAAGTTAACAATCATCCTTATGATCCATTGCATTATTTTCAATGTTCATATATTTTTACAAGTTTTTAGTATTTATGTTCTAACTATACCCATTATGCCACCTAATGTGATCATATTTATCTTTTTTCTTGATCCATTGCATTATTTTCAATGTTCATATATTTTTACAAGTTTTTAGTATTTATGTTCTAACTACACCCATTACGCCACCTAATGTGATTATCTTTATCTTTCTTCTTGATCTGCATCATCATAAAATTGTTGTAATTACTTTTGTAAATAAATAAAATAAAAATATTAGATTAAATATCTAATTGTAAGATTTTTAATGTTTCTTTTGTAGTTAACATCCAATTAATAAAAAATCCCTCACAACAAACTCTCTCACTAAGTAATTAAGCCGACAAACAATCCAAACCATTAATAAAGACACAATACCACCATCAACATTCACATATATACATCTCCTTCTATAATTAAAACCCACACATTTGTTTCACAATAGGCTTGCCATCTCTTCTTGTTATGCATGATAATATTTACAATTTAGCCACAACTACAAATATGCAAAACTTCGAGCATCTCAAATTTCAGCATATAAGGAAATAGATTGTACTTGCATTTCTGTGTATTGCTAATTCCTCACACCTCAAAACACCATGTCACTTTGAGATCCGATAAAATGTGATTCATTATTCTTGATCACGTTTGTAGCATGGTCATGTTTTGTTTTCCTTCCATATTTCAACCAGGACACTAAATGTCCAAAACTATTTTGTTGTTCAACAAACAAAAATGAAGCAACCAAAAGATTACATGACTCCGCATTTGAGAAGCAGGGGCACATGAAGATTGTTTTATAGAAAACTTAGCAATGCTTATAAATTATTAAAATAACAAATATAATTGTTTGGTAAAATTTTGATAATTTTTTTAAATTTTAAAGATTTGTATCTAAATTTAAACAAATTTGTTGTTTATTTTAAATAAAATAATTTTTTCATAAAAAAATTGAATTATATTCATTTAGAATTGGGAATCATATTTGGATTTATTATAAATTAACCCTTAAAATTTGGTATGCCATATACACACAAAATACACAAACTCCACATCAAAACATGGTCATCTTCCAACACCACCATAGTGAAAAAAATGCACATCTCATAATGATAATTCACAATTCATAATTCACTTAGGTTTCATTTTTAAATCAAACTGGAAGAAAGTAAGTCTTACATAAAGTATTGTTTTTATGTTGTGGTTCACAAACCCTCCAATGGGGCTACTACCTCCACATGAAGAAATCACGGGGGGCACCCTAAGGGCTGCACCCTGTTCACTCTGATTATGGAGCTAACCCGATGGAGACATCAAGTGATACCCTTATATATTAATGCGTAGCCACTTAAGTATTTGACCCCAAGACCTTCTACTCAACTTACAACACTCAACCACTTGAGCTAGCCCACCAGACTCTTATATAAAGGATATACTATATACATTAGACTAATTATCTTTATCCTATGAAAGATTACATTTCAGAATTTTGTGTCCAAATACCTTGCTATATCTAAATAGAGATATATACACATACTAAACTTTAAATCCTTTCACTTTTTCATATTTGGAATATGAAACACAACTTTATTGTCCTTATCAAGACATAGATATACTTTTATTTGGGAAGTCAATCTTGGTTGACTTATATTAATTTACTTTTTCATAAACAAATATTTACGAAGTTTTGTAAGGTTAGGCATATTTTTAATATAAAATTTATTATTTCATAAATTAAAATAAAATTCAAGAATTTTTAAATTAGAATAATCTCTTTTTATGATTGGTTAAGGACAAGCTCGGTGGGCTACTTCAAGTGGTTGAGTGTTGTAAGTTGTGAGTAGAAGGTCTTGGAGTCAAATTCATGGGTGGCTATACATTGCTTTATAAAGACTTTGTCGAAACAAGATTGAAACCCATAGATGCATTATGAAGTATAACCATTGAAACAACTTGGACGATTTGAAGTAAAGTTCCACCAATCCCATCGATCAATGGCTCAACCATAGTTGTACCAATCACCCAAAGCTGACATTACAACAATTATTTATTTTTTTAGCGTACAAGAAAATAGAATGAATAACTCAAATGATAGTAAAAGCAAAAAACCAGAAGAAGATGAGTTTAATTATCCCAGTGCAATATCTTCATCACCATACAATGAAAACCATGTAGAAAATAGAGAAGACTCAATGCTTTGTTCTTGTACACTGATCTAGAAAAAATAAAGTTTTATATCAAGTTTTTAAAAATAAGAACTGAATATTTAAAATCTTATTTTGCAAATATAGATGTAAGAAGGAAGCACAAGAAGCACCATTATTTGATACCACGTAATTCTATAATCTCGAAGAGAGAGTAGGGTGGACATTGCATAACGTGAGAGGCAATGTATTGATGAAGAAGAATGCACCCCACGCGACCAATAAATCTGACTCTTCGTTGAAGGTGAACAATGGTGGGATTCCTATAATCTTACTGCAAAAAGAATGGATCAAGGCAGCTTTAGAACGAGTAATAGCGGTATGTATAGGTTTCAACTTGTATGGAAGACAACGATGTCCAATCTGGCATCACTCGTAATTAATTAATATTTATTAAAAATTTAAATTAACTATGCCATGTAACCATTTTTCTAGTTTAACATATTTACTAGCAATTGCTCCAAAGAGGTGGAATACTACGCTGACAAGTTATTGTTGGAGGGTGAAATGGTTGAAAATGAGGAAACTAAAATCAATTTGACGTTTTGGGTAAAAACCCCAAAAGAAAGTGCATGAAATAAAGTTTGCTCGAGGTGTAGACCTAGGGTAGTACCTTGATTACCTCACAAAGTGACTACCAATTTTGCACTGGAGGACAAGGAAATGTGAACTTCAAAGATTTTATGTATATAATCATATGAATAATTTATTACCTATTTTCAAATTGGGTGAGCTTGATATTATTTGTGTCGTTGCAAAAAATGTGGGATAAACGGATTTAAAATACTTTAGTAATGGAATTGTGTTTATTTTTACTCGACACCTGCAAGTGAAAAAGTAACCACTATTGACTGTATAACCTTGAAATTTTTTCTATTTTGAGTTAGGGAGACGTAGAATCAAGTGAGTGAGAAGAAGAGAAGCTCAAAGGAAGAAGTAGAAAATCTTGAAGGAGGAATGAGGATGCCAAGTAAACATTATGTAGCTATGAAAAGTGCAAAGGTCAAGCAAGATGGAGAATTATGGATGTTTCAGGACTTTGATAAATGCTTTGAGATTGAGGAAGCAAATGAGGAAATGGAGACATTCTATCAATGATACACTAATAGGCAAAGCATTCCATGATGTCTATTGTGCATTTGGTATCTATATATAAATAAATTATCTTGAAAAAATAAATCAGAGATGTTTATAGTGAATATTGTTGTGAAAGTGTCAATTCTTGATAGCTTCTTCGGTTAAGGTGTGGCTCTTGTCACCAGGGAAACCCAGGTTCAATTACTCTTAGGGGTGAGCTAGTTGGGAGGAGACACAATCCATCCATGTTAAGGGTTGCTGTGGACTAGGATGAGTGTGCTCCTTGGGTGAATTTGATGGATTAGAATCACCTGGGTTGCGGTTTTTAACCATTGGTTCATTGATTCCACCCCCAAGTGATGGGAAATTGAATTTAGAAAAAAATAGTAGTGTTGTGAAGCATAATTATTCACTAACTATCCCACCAATTTTTTCCGCAAGGAGAAAATTTGAATGATAATCAGAGGCTCAATCTATGAAATATGGAATAAAGTACCATCAAGTATCAACAAAAATTAATTCGAGGCTAGATGTTCGGCGAAGGGCATAGCCAAGATGGACTGTCGCCAATGCACTGCATGTCCAATGTATTTGGATCCAACATACTATTCATATACAAAAAATTCCTTACACTTTAGCCACCTTACTTGCATCCAGTCTCTATGTGTCGTTAGTGTGGTGTGACTGACAATGAGCTTCCAAATAGCCCTGTAAAACAATTTTGATTAATTGTGTAAACTTAGTGCTTAGTTTTCATTTCACTTAACCTTAGTTTTTGCTTACTTAAATTCATGTAGCCTTGGTAAAATGTTTCATGTTTTTTGTTTCTATGTATTTGTAATTTTGTAAATCCTTATTCTAAATTTGTGTGTGTTGGGTATCCATAATAATTGTGCTTAGATTCAATTTCAAAATCCCAACTTGTAGAGTGCCTTTTTATGCCTGCATAAGGATTGATTTCCATGTATATAAAGACGCATGAATTTACATAACTATTGAGTGATCAAAACTCACAATCCCTTCACTCACATGTTCCTTCTAAGTGCTCTTTTCCCTTTTCCTATCTTCAATTGTGATTGTTTATAAGGTCCAAATTCAATGTGATCGTTTTGTGAATCTTAGCTTTAACCTTAAACATGCAAACAAAATGTACTGTGCTAATATTTTTTTGAAATGCTTTAGAACATCTTATCATAAAACTTGTTTGTATGACAACATGCAATTCTCCACTGGTGAATAGTTAGGTATTTGCTAATGTTTGATTGCTAAGAAATACCCAACATTAGCATGATGAGTTTGAATACCCAATACTTTGTGATTATCAAATGTCAATTAAAACATAATTTTCATATATATACCCTATAGTAATTCAAATTGCACTTTTCCACCACCACTTAAAGTTCTAAAACAAAGTAACTTCAACAAGATCCATTACTATTTGTATTTATGTAAACTTGAATCTCAAATCCTAGTTGTTTATTTTGTATTTGAGGATTATGTCAAATAATTTACATAATTATTGAGTGATCAAAACTCGCAATCCCTTCACTCATATTTTCCTTCTAAGTGCTCTTTGACTTCTTCCTATATTCAATTGTGATTGTTTATAAGCTCCAAATTCAATGTGATCTTTCGGTGAATCTTAGCTTTAACCTTAAACATGCAAACAAAATGTACTATGCTAATGTTTTTTGAAATGCTTAAGAACATCTTATCATAAAACTCGTTTGTATGACAACATGCAATCCTCCACTAGTGAATAGTTAGGTATTTGTTGATGTTTGATTGCTAAGAACTTCCCAACATTAGCATGACGAGTTTAAATACCTAATACTTTGTGATTATCAAATGTCAATTACAACATAATTTTCATATAGATACCATATAGTAATTCAAATTGTATTTTTCCACCACCACTTAAAGTTCTAAAACAAAGTAACTTCAATAAGATCCATTACTATTTCTATTTATGTAAACTTGAATCTCAAATCCTAGTTTTTTAGTATGTATTTGAGGATTATGTCAAATAATTTACATAATTATTGAGTGATCAAAGCTCCAAATTCAATGTGATCTTTTTGTGAATCTTAGCTTTAACCTTAAACATGCAAACATAATGTACTATGCTAATATTTTTTTGAAATGCTTTAGAACATCTTATCATAAAACTCGTTTGTATGACAACATGCAATCCTCCACTGGTGAATAGTTAGGTATTTGCTAATGTTTGATTGCTAAGAACTTCCCAACATTAGCATGATGAGTTTGAATACCCAATACTTTGTGATTATCAAATGTCAATTACAATATAATTTTCATATAGATACCATATAGTAATTCAAATTGTACTTTTCCACCACCACTTAAAGTTATAAAACAAATAACTTCAACAAGATCCATTACTATTTGTATTTATGTAAACTGGAATCTCAAATCCTAGTTTTTTATTTTGTATTTGCGGATTATGTCAAATAAGCATATGAATTGGGATTATTTAGTTAATATTAGGTTTTTATGTGGTTATTTAACCTTCATAATTTGTGTTAAGGGACTCATCTTTTATATGCTAATTTGTATGGCAGTGATCCCTTATGATGAACTTCAATTATATATATGGCCATTCCTTTATTACAAGAATATTTTAACTTTTGTATTCGGGATTCTACTTTTGTTCTAGCATATAGGTGCAGTACTTTTGTTAGTTGGATTTTAAGTCTAGCCATTGGAAATATTGGATGTCTTCCTTGCTTAGAATATTCAATATGATACTTGGCATCTAGGATGGGGAAACCACAAGATTCTACCATGAAGACTTGTTCCTATGATGTTGAGCCATTGTGTCGTATGGGGAACAAATCGTTGGGCTTCAGGGCCTCCATGAAGATCGATCTCGTGCCATGCCAGAAATACGTGAAGGAATTGTTGTTTCTTGGAGGCCGAGAAGATAGTTATCCGAAGAGAGGCAAGGAATCATGTCCAAAGATGAAGAGGAGAGTTCCAATTGGCTGTAGATATGGGTGAAGTTCCTACTCAATTATGGTGGAAGCAGTTTGTCGCGACCTTCTGATTAGAATGAAACTTAGATCATAAAATTGAATTAAACTTAGATAATTTGAAAGTTCATACTATTAAGTTGAAATATTTTTGCTAAAAATTATAACAATATATATACATTTATATATGTCATGCATTGAAAATATGTTGTAAAATTTCTCATCTTAAAAGACAACCAAGTATTCAATTTCACATAATATGTTTAGTTCTTATTAAATGCATATCTATTGGAATTACAATCAGATGTAACCATGTGAAGTGAGGACACCTCTTCTACTTATGATGTTTGAACATAATATAGTAATCCCTAAAGAGGTTAAAAAAAATTAGCTAAAAATCATGATATATCAAGTTTTAGATAGGTTAGAGGGCTCTTAAATATTGATGAAGTTTGGGGTACAATTAGATATTGTAAAATGCATTGATGATAAGGAAGGGTGTGAATTAAGTGTGTGAAGAAAATATGTTTTTTATTTTTTATTTTGAAAGGCAATCTTCTCATTTGTATTTATTATTTTTTGATCTACAATACACATAAACATATATTGAACATAGTTTTATAATTTTCTAATTAAAAGGTTAACTATATAGAATGTATGTAAGAGTTGGATATACATTATGTTGAATGACATGAAAATTATTCAAGATTTAGTATATGTACTTGAAATGTAAGGATGCTAAGAAAGGGAGTTGAATAATAGAAATGGAATATGGATAGTTCTTTTTTTCTCCATGACTATTGATCTTAGGTTTTATCATAGTAGGAAAACTTCATTGCATGCTATTATTATTATCAAATGATTTATAAAACATACTGTTGGCTTAGTGAAAATATGTGAATACGCCCTCAAATTCCATGAGAAACATCAATCCTATTAAAGAATTAAACTATTAGAGAATTTTAGAGATCCACACAAGAGAATTAGAAACTTTCTTACAATGTCTTCTATGGATTAAATCGAGCGAATTCAAATCCCTTGCTTTTATTTCCTCCACCTTCTCTTCAATGTCATTATCTTCTTCTTCTTCTTCAAAGTGATGGTGATATTCAATTGAACATACAAACATCCACAACACAGTAGCAGAACCAAAACATAAATTTTGGTGTTGTACAACCAGAAACCAAATTTCTACAGGATTGAAGCCCAATTCAAAGATCCCACTACACAAAACTACTGTAATTATCTAAAGATTCTGGACAGAGCTGCAAGGGTGTCAAACACATGTTGTATCCCATCTCTCATTGTTTCCAAAAAGGGGTGGCAAGTGCCAACTGAGAAGAGAAATGGCAACCTCTTCCAAGAAAACACAAGAGCCCACGAACTCAAACAAACAATCCTACACCAGTGACCTTGAAGACCCAAAACAGGTGCCTTGACACTGATCATACACTCTAAGAACTATAGGAGAACCAGTAAAAAAATAGAGTAGGAGGTCTTCTTTAAAGAACATTAAATTTGTTGTTGAAACTATTACAAGGTTGTGTCCACACCATTTTATTATGCTTGGTAGGGGTGTGTCTGTGTGTGTTTGTGTTGTGGTTTTACTTTTGATAATGCAGGTTATATAACATGTTTTGGGGAGTAGGGTATGCACAAGCATTAGGTACACCCTTCTCAAATTAAAATCAATTGAGGATATATGCACATTGCAAACAGAAAATATATGAGACACTATTTTCTTGTGCTTGGTAGGGGTGTGTGTGTGTGCTTGTGTTGTGGTTTTACTTTTGATAATGCAGGTTCTATAACATGTTCCGGATGTTCTAGGTACCATTAGCTACACTCTTCTCAAATTAAAATTGAACAAATATGCACATTGCAAACATATAAAATATGACTAAATACCTGGTAGAATCTACTTATTTAATTCGTTGGATCTATTTATATGCTTCCTTTTACTTTTGTTTATGAAGGTCTAAGCAAACCTTTAAGGTGTAGGCAGGAAATACCAAACGACAAAATGCAGTCTCCCCAAGTCTTCACACATAAGCAGGGAAGAGAAATCCCCAAGAATGGGAGGCAACATAGTCTCCTGAATCTCCTTGTGGTAGAAGAAATCTCCTAAGGCTAACTCCAAAATGAGATAGTGACAGGCACCAGCAGGAGAGGGAAGAGAAATGGGTGAATTGTGTCTCCTTTGGTGGCTTGAAAGTTGAAATGCATTTTCTTATTAAAAAATTTAGGGTTTATGGGGAAGATGACTTCTTTTGGTGAAAATTGGATGTGGTTTTGTTCAATTTGAAAAACAATTTATTGGTTTTGCCTAATCTCAAATGAACCTAATTATATTACTGAAATGAATTTTGTCACAATTTTCAAATGTTTTTCCTCCAATTCGAGAAAGTTAGTTACCATGTAAAAGATAGTTGCTTCCATTAAATATAAATGTAATTAATTGAAAAGAGGAAAAAACAACCACAAATTTATAAAAGCATTTAGACAAACTATACTACAATGACATAAATTAATAAAGCATGTATTTAATACATGAATGTGAAATAAAATAGACCCCATATTTCTACATTAGGCAGGAATCAAACATAAAATGCCATCATTTCATTAACTACTATATAAGTTGCCATGGAAAGAGTTAAATGAAGGAAAGGAATCATTTTGGAACATTATATACCATTTGTTTTTTCCAGAGGAAAAAATACCAGTCTTTGTTATTCAAAAGAATTATATACCATTTGTTATCAGAATGGTTGTCACAAATAAAAAAATCATTGAACTTTAGCTATCTCGCCATTAAGCCTATACTTTCAACACAATGTTGTTTTCATGACATTAAAGTCGTGTAGGGTATTCAAGACATGTACCGGTGGCAAGATGACAGTGTTCATTTCTCGACTTGAATCACGTATATGTGACATGGTTGGTGTTGCGCGCAATATCATTGCTACATTAGTTATTCCAAAGTTGGGAAATGGATCATTTTGGCAGGATTCAAGGTGAGGATACCATTTTTTATTTGTGAAAAAGATTTTAATATAATTCATGAAAGGCAGCTCTCTGTTGTGGTTCTGCAAGTTCATTTTGGTCTCACAATTTGGAATGGTGGATCAAGATGGCCAATCAGTCCTTCTTGATAGTGAGTTCATTAGTTGGATGAATGGGGATGAAATGATAATGCAAATGAACTATTAAAAATTACATTGCAAGTAAGGGGATCTTCTTTGGCCACAGAATGGGGATCATCTGCAGTGTTAATGTGGGCTTGCCCCAATCCCCGTCTCTCTTCTTTTGTTTACAAAACCAAAACATTATCTACAAATATGGCTTTCATTTGCAAAGCCAAAACATTATCTACAAATATAGCTTCTATTTGCAAAACCAAAACATTATCTACAAATATGACTTATGTTTTCCATTGTCTAAGAATGGCTACTTGTAATGGGCAATACCAAAAGGTCAGAAATACCGAAAAAAATGTTAAGATAGAAATAAGAGCAACAAATGCATTAAGGCCAGACAACCATCAGATAGCTTGGCTTTGACAACTTGTGGAGTTTTACCTATATTATCTATTAAGAGATAGTAAATTATGTCATATCACCACCCATACCTATCATGTTGTACATCAATAAACTGAATTCTAACTTTCTCTTTAACTCCAACAATTTATTATGATCGCTAATACAGAGAATTAACTCCAACAATTTATTACGATTGTTAATACAATAATATTCGAGAATTGTTCCACATGAATCCATGGGGATGCATGTATTTGTTTGTCATGTTAATGTTGATGAGTTGTTTCATACTTTCATTTTTAACTGCCATGGAGAAAACTCTGTTAGAAACCACAATTATGAACAACTTGCACAATTAAACTCTTAAATTGAAACTAAACATAAACATATAGCAATTCAAACCAGAAATATCTATTACATACTCTCAATGCTTTTAATTAAATTTGCAATGATTTTGTGGAGGTCAAGGTCTGAACCCATGACCACTAATCTGCCATTGCAGTATTCAAGGAGGTTTGCTATGTGTCAGTGGAAGCCCAACTTGGTTTATAAAAGGAACCTTACGGAATGTTGAATGGGCACAATGAGACTTGCAAAGGTTTTGCCGACTCAAGGATCCATCTGCCTTGCTCATTATGGAAACATTGGCATCTTTGGAGGACTTTCCAACAGCTCGTTGTGTGAAGCTAAAGAGGATATAGGGTTGGCCACATTGTACAAAACTCTGGGTGTTGTATGTTCCATTGGGTGCTCTGAGTTAGAAGAGCTTCCAAGTATGGAACCTTCTTAACACACAACCAACCGAATACTTCTTCAACACGTGTGGCAGATGTTTGTTGGGAGAGAAAAAGTACACTTGGAGAAAGTTGATTAGAGGGACTAACGACGAAGGTGAACAGTGTTTAGAAACATAACCTCATATAGAAAAACGCCTACGGCGTAAATATATTTGTTTTTTAATGAAATAGACATAAATTATATATTTAAAAAGATTCCTATAGGAAGCTTTGAGCCAATGGCTCATATTTTGTATCCAATGTAAACTCATCGACATCTTAATATCTAATTTAGTAGGGATAATGAGTTGGGTACACAACAAAGTTAACAATTATCATGGGGGTTTACCTCAACACTTACTACATAAAGTTACTTTGAACCATTCAAGGTAAGCCACACCAATTAATAACATGGATGGAGCTAACGGGAATTGATTCTCTATATCATAATCTATTTTTAAGGTCACAACCAAGCCGAACACCAATCTATTGTATGAGACTCCCTTGTTTGTGTAATGAGGAACCCCTCTTCGTACAGTAATTTGACTACTAAAACCTATGGGGGCGCACATACCCTACCCCATCCGGATTTGAACCTATAGCCTTCTAAAAAGAAACGTATATTCTTAACAATTAGGCCCTTCTCAAATTTATCTAAAAATATAGAATATAAAATACAACCTTGTTTACAAATAAATTTAAATTCTTGCTATTAAACCCACTCAAGTTTATTTAAATATTTGGAATATAAAACACAACCTTATCCAACAATTTAAATATCTATCAAATTATCAATTTCCAGCTATTTAAATATCTATTAAGCATAACAGATTATTATTTTTTTTCAACACGGGAATTGGAGGAATAGCATTATTTCTTAAACATATAATTCATAAAAACCCAAAAGAATTTTATTTTTCCAAAAGGAGGAGTTTACAAACAAAATACCGTTTGATCATGTGGCTGCTGGGATTCGAGCCCAGGTCTCCACGGCCACAACGTGGAATTCTTACCACTAAACTACAGCCACTTGATGAACGTACTGACAGCTTACATTGTTTTGGTTCTTTAGTTTCATTTAAAGTATAAGTTTCCCATTGGATTCAAAAACACTTGCGTCACACCTTGTATACCCCTCTATTTTGATTTGCTTTTGGAAATTTAGTTCAGGAATGCAGAGTCTGCTCGTCAAGATGTACTGAAATGAAGCAGCCTTGAAAAGTTTGTCAAATTTAGTGCAAGAATGCAGAGAGTCTGTTCGTCAAGATGTACTAAAATGGCAGCAGCCTTCTAAAGTTTGTCAAATATTTGAAAATTTTTGAGACCTTGACTGAAAGATTTTCTATCGAAATTCAGGTACAGAATTGATGCAAGATCTGGAAATCATTTTACACTTTCTGAAAATTTTTGAGACCTTGATTGAAAGATTTTCTATCGAATTTCAGATACAGAATTCATGCAAAACCTGGAAATCATTTTACAAACAAAGAGTGGGACCTTGACTGAAAGATTTTCAATCGAAGTCCAGATACAGAATTTTCTGTCGAAGTCCAGATACAGAATTCCAGACACAGAATTTTCTATCGAAGTCCAGATATAGAATTTTGAGACCTTGATTGAAAGATTTTCTATCGAATGCATGCAAAATCTGGAAATCATTTTACAAGCAAAGACCCGACCTTGACTGAAAGATTTTATATCGAAATTCAGGTACAGAACTCATGCAAGATCTGGAAATCATTTTACACTTCTTGAAAAATTCTGAGACCTTGACTGAAAGATTTTCTATCGAATTTCAGATACAGAATTCATGCAAAATCTGGAAATCATTTTACAAGCAAAGACTGGGACCTTGACTGAAAGATTTTCTATCGAAGTCCAGATACAGAATTCATGCAAGATCTGGAAATCATTTTAAAAGCAAAGACTGGGACCTTGACTGAAAGATTTTATATCGAAATTCAGGTACAGAATTCATGCAAGAGCTGGAAATCATTTTACACTTCTTGAAAAATTCTGAGACCTTGACTGAAAGATTTTCTATCGAATTTCAGATACAGAATTCATGCAAAATCTGGAAATCATTTTACAAGCAAAGACTGGGACCTTGACTGAAAGATTTTCTATCGAAGTCCAGATACAGAATTCATGCAAGATCTGGAAATCATTTTAAAAGCAAACAGTGGGAAAGTTGCGAAAAATACAAGTAGATTAAAAACGCCCACCGTGGGGCTCGAACCCACGACCACAAGGTTAAGAGCCTTGCGCTCTACCAACTGAGCTAGACGGGCTGTACACATTTAGAGATATTCTATAAGAATGAACAATATATATTGTAATAATTAAGCCCCAGGCCAAGACGTGGAGGAAGCGGATACGTGGTCTTGGCAGATAGAGATCGATCACTACAATAAGCTCAATAGAAATCATGTGAGCATAACATTCAACGTTCATATTTGTTTTAAATTTTTATTTTATTGTGTATATTATATTTCTTCATATTTTGTTTTAACTTCTTTGTTTTTGTTTATATTATATTTTTTCATATTTTGTTTTAATTTTTAATTTTCTTGTTTTTATTATTATTTTTTTAAACAATTGTTTAATTTTTAAGGGAATTTTTAAGGGAGTTAACTTTTTACTGGGTTTTAGGTTTTAGTGGATTTTGATTATTTATTTAAGTAATATTTAAATTTGAAAATTTTTAAATTGTGTTTTTGAATTTATAAATAAATTTAGCAACCTCAAGTAGGTGCAATTTCTATAACTAATATTTGTGATTTTAATATTGTTTTTGATAATTTCCATTCAATCAAAACCAATTAGTTCCTCACCCGCATCTATTGACATCATTATGAGTTACTTGAAAAGCACAAACTAGATATGCACAATCCACAACGCATAGTTGAAGTAGATGGACATGCCAAGAAGGGTAGGCGTCCTCCTCCCATATTTGGGTGTGTATCTGGATGCCTGGATCTTTGCTAAGTCATGAGTTATTGGTATATCTGACTTCTAAGTTGTTAGATATACACTTTGGATTATAATGACATTCATACACTTTGATGTTGAATATGCCCTAATAATTCATAAATGACCACATAATTTTTATAAAACTAAGAAATATGTTTGTCAATTATGTAATGAATGACTACTCATTTAGATTTTGGTAGAGGATAGTTAATAATATTGATTTGTACAAGCACGTTAGGGGTTGGCCGATGGCTCCCCACAACATAGGTCCAAGCACTTGACAAAGCTCCTATTGGCATAAATCTATAATTTGTTTAGAATTTTAGAAGATTAATCTACCTAAACATTATTTGCTATTGCTAATTGTAAAAAAGCTAAAGTCTCTCTTTTTTAGATATATATTTGAAGATATATGAATTACAGTTTGTAGATTTCTGTGGTAAGATAAGTCATAGGGTTTTTCCGGACAATCCGCAGTAGTAGTAGACATTTTTAGGTCGACGTTTCGATTCCAGATCTGGAACCATCATCAAGACAAGTAGTCAGAAGGTAAAGCTGCAGCTCTGGACTTAGATACCAGTTGGTGTAGTTTTATAGTTGAAATGGCCGACTAGTCCTAGGTCTAAGGAAGGGAAATTATTAAATAAAAGATTATAATTTGTTTTTAAAAAATTAGTTTAATTAAATTAGGGCTAGAATTAGGGCATAAAGTTAGTGTTAATTGTACCAAATTTACTTTAATTTAATTTATTTTAAATTGTTAAATTATATTTATAATTTATGATTTAAATTATTAATAAAATATTTACAATTTATTTTTAATTTATTATTAGGTAAATAAAATTATTTAACAATTAGAAGAATTGGAATAGGGTCTAAAATAGGGTGCGACTAGTCTTAGGGTCTACTACTACTGCGGATTGTCCGGAAAAACCCTATGATATATGAATTAGTGAAGCTACATAAGCTTTTGCTAGAAGTTTTTAATGCTATTATGCTTCTAATTCTATAATGAAGTGTTCCAGCACAGAGTCAATGTAAATTTTTATTTTCCAGTGTTCCAGCACAGAGTCAATGTAAACTTTTATTTTCCAGATATATAAGTTACTTGGAAAAAAAGGTTTCAAGAAGTATAAGGTTGTTATTCTCGGACTCTTCAGGGAAGAAATGCAATTGTGGCAAATAAATCAAGATTAAAGTGATGATAGTTAATAACTTGTCGCAAATAAATAAAGGAAAGCAATTTCTTTGCTCTTCGATGAGTTTGCTTGCAGTTATGATATTCCCTCTTGCCGAGAGATTCTTCAAGAAAATCTCCATCCAACCTGAAATTGCCTTTCCTTAATGTTTCAATCTTCTGCATGAAAATCATGGCAAGTAATGACATTAAAAAAGCAAGAAAAAATATTTGTTCAGTCAAAGTCTACGATTACAGTTTCAATGCAAAGTTTTCAGAGCTTCAGGCCTCCCAATAATGTGTTTTAGAAGCTGGATTTGTTTTTTTAAAGAATATGGGAAACTTGCATATGAACAATATGCCCAGGTGCAAGTAGAATTCTTATCAACATTTTTTGTAAGAGAATACTCTTAGGCCTGGCAAAAAATGGAACTTAGGCTTCTATCACATTAACTATAAAACTCCATGGTTGGCTTCTTGGAGAGTTTGTTTGGAGTATGTGGAGCATAAATATTGTTGTTTAAATTATGCTTGTAACTTGAGGTGAACCTGTATCTTGACCAGCAAAGATCCATTTTAAATTCCAATCTATCAAACATCTAAACAAACTCAATTTAATAATAATGACTTTTACTTCAAAATAAATTTAAATAAACAAAATAATTTTAATTATTTATCACTTTATTTTTATTTTAATAATGATTAAGCCCTACATAATTATAAACAAAATTATTTTAATTATTTATCACTTTATTCTATTTTAATAATGATTAAACCCTACGTAATAATTTATCACTTTATTTTAATGATGGTTAAGCAATTTAAACAATACATGTGATCCGGTTGCAACTTGCTCGACTTGTACCTTTCTTTCAAAGAAGAGAAACCCTGGCTGGTGATGCTTTCTATTTCTTCATTTATTGTGATGATGCTTTCTATTTCTTAAATATTTACGAAGTGGAGAAAAAAAACTATATAGTATGCATTTGGCTATGGTTGCAACTTATAGGACTTTAACTTTCCGTTCAGATAAGAGAAACCCTAGCTGGTGATGCTTTATATCTCTTCTTTTATTTTAATAATCACACTCTTCTGGCCAAGAATGTTTTTAAATCATTTGCGAAGTGGAGGTGGAAAAATGTAAAGTTTGCATGTGGATACGGTTGCAACCTAGCGTTGGAATTTGATGGGCAAAATGATAGTTATGGGGCATTTTGACCGTTAAATATGGTTAAAAATTTTAGTAGACAGTTTTTTCTGAAGGATAAATTTATCATTTAAACTTATTTTTGAAGGGCAATAAAATTTTCAAAACGTCATTATATTACTACTATTTTTGAAGGGCAACAAAATTACTAAAACTTCATTATAAATTACTATTAGTAAATTAGTAATATCAATACGTTTATCTTATTATTATATAAAATTATACTTTCCAAATTCCAATCATACTTTCAAGTTTCACTAAAAAAAATATTAAGTTAAGTATTATTTCCATTATCCATTCTTTTCTATTTTGTAGGTTTTCTTGATTTTTTGTGAAAGCAAAAAAAATCATTGAAATGATTTTTTTTTTTTCACTATTTTAATTAGCATCTACATAGTACAAATTTCGGTGCTCAATGCTCAACTAAATGATTTGAAAGTTGGAAGTGGACAGTGGAGGCTAAACTCTCTGTATATTTTCTGTAATGTATATGTATTTAAACTCCATACTCAGAGTCGATACTACTAGATGCTCCTAGTTTCAAATTAATCTGGACAAATCAGTAGTTCATCTTTTTTTTTCTTTTTTTTTTCAGAGGAAAAAAACATGTCCTTGTTATTCATTAAGAATCAAAGGGCATCTGAGATGCTATTCCAATAAATGGATTACATTCATGAAGCGGTATCGATAATAATATGAGAGCTGCATCAAGGGAAAGATACATCAACATATAATGAGCCACAAACACAACACAACAAGTTGTGTCAGGGACAAGGACAACATCCACATACAATTCCCATCAGTAAGGCTGCCACTCTAACTATATCTATCATGAATACAAGTGTGTAGAACTGCACTCTAAAAGAGTCTACTCCAAATGTAAATACAAGGTGCATCAAAAGGAGGAGAATAAGCTCCAGCACCTGACTCAAAAGAGTTCAATCATGTCATGAGAGACCAAATGGCCATCAAAAAAATCTGAGTAGTCACCTGTTCCGGGAGCCAAGGTGAGAGCTCTTTTAGAGTGTCTATCTGCAAGCTGGTTTTACTCACGATAGATATGGCTGGTTGTACTCATGATAAATCAGTAGTTCATCTTGTAGCTATCAATGTGAATTGGGGTTCATCTTTGCAGCAAGGGTGTAATGGGGTTCTGAAGTTTCACTCTGTAAAGGAGTTCAGTTCTAGCCACTTTGTTAGTCTGGAATATATCTGGGTTGGTCCTCTTCAGCTTAGTGATATTGAGGTTTTAAACTTGATATTGTCCAGAATTTGGAGGTTTGTCGTTCTTATACTGACGAGGTTAGAGTTCAGTTATTCTGGAAAATAAGACCTTAGCAAACCTTCACTATTGATGGGTAAAAATTTTAGCAAACCTTCACTCTTGAAGGGGAAAATTTTAAACAAATTGTTTCATGACAGGCAATATAAAATGTCAAAACGTAAAAAAAAAAATGTCCGGTAGAATAAAAACCAAATTCCAGCACTGTTGCAACTTGACAATTTTTCACCTTCCATTCAAAGAATAGAAACCCTGACTGGTGATGCTTTAAGTTTTTTCATTTATTGTGACAATCACACTCTTGTGCATTTATTTATTTAGCAAATCCAGTATAATGATATGGTCTTAAAACATTTCGATCATAACTGATACAATAACATTGTAGAGTTGTTAAGATTATTTTAGCAGATACTACCGCATAGCCTTGTTATTTTTGGAACATTTCATCAAAATATATAAATCATTAAAAAGACCAAAGACTAAGAAAATAACTATTTGGTGTTTAACTATTTTGACATAATATACATGCTTGTGTTAGTTTTTTTTAAGAAGAAAAAAAATTATTGATATTCATAGGGTAAATAAAAGAAACTGCATCTATGCCTTGGTATTTCTTGGGAATAAGAGTATGGTTAACTCACTGTATCTTCCATGAGAACAAGCTCATTTGTTGTTCATCTTTACATCCACCTTTAACGAAAAGTTTAGAATAATGTACATACATGCATACATATATGAAGCCTATATATCCATAGTGCAATACTAAAGTTTTGTATATATATAAAAAAATGGCATGTTCAGTGCCTGGCAAATCATCCATAAAAATGGAATAAAATAGTAAAATGCTTCCTACATACCACTATAACTAGTGTTGTCTAGATCATAACCAATTTAAGATTGTTTTGTCCAAAAGTGAAGAAAAATAAACCAAAGAGGCGGAAAGAAACAAGTCTCCTAAAAAGATTGGATAGACCCTTCAGAAACAACCTTACCATGAAGATCTTATGAAAATAAAGCAATCTTTCTTGCAGATCTAAGCCCCTCTTGGATAGGCTATCTACTTTGCAATTGTATTCCCTGTATAAATGCTTAAAACTTATAGACATGAAATTCCTAGGAAGAAACTTTACCCTATCTTTCCAATGTTGTAAGATAGAGCCCTGAAGATTGTTTTTTCCATTAACCTAGACGATCACAAATCACGAGTCCCCAAAAAATTCAATGGTATCCAATCTTTTAAAATGTGCAAAATAGAGGAGACCCCAAAGTGCAAGGAGTTATGCACAGCTCTTTTTTTAAATGTGATTCTCTAGTGCGCACGAAAGAAACTAGGGAACCGATGCACTCTACATATACAAGTGCACCATATAAACAATAAGATACTGAAATATTTTTGTTTTTGGTTAAGATATTGGTGTGCTAGATAGATACTAGCGCATCAGTGCCATATACTAATATAAGAGCACCGGTAACATGTATACAAAAATTGAAATGAAATCTTCCACATTAAATAGATAGTGGAGGTTTGTCCTTTACGGATGTGAGAGTAGAGGTTTCCACTGGTGCACATATTGTATGCGCACATTGGTGCACTTATTGTCTTTAAGCACACGGGTGCGTCTTTTCAAAATATTGCTCACCGATTATTTAAAAAAAAATGAGATGTTTTCTATTTTCCAATTTTTTTTTTTAGAATGAAGACATGCATTCAATGTATTTTTACTCAAATGAAAGGGAAAAAAGAGCAGTTGATTTTTCAAATTCCATTTCATTTTATATCATTCCAAGTTTAAGCTCTCCCTTTCCATCACTAGTAAGTCCATATTTATTTATTTTTATTATCTAATTGAATTTATGTTTTATTTGCATGTGCATTTGAATAATTGTGCATTGACTTTTCTAGGGTCCTAATTTTGGATCAAGTTCAGATGAACATGATTTTCCACCACTCTTAAAAAGCCACAAGTTATTATCAGGAGCAACATATCACAAGAAGGTGGTAGATGAAAATGGAAGGCCAATTTACTCCTCCAACTGCAACATGCCATCAGTGGGAAACCATCATGGACCAATGGTACTTCACCATGAACCTGATCTCTTTAATGACACCCCCATAGAATGTGATTTTTCAAAATATAAAAGGTTGAAGGTGAACCCTAGGCATGTCACACTATCCCATTATATTAATGACTTCCTACCCAAAGTTCATGGTTTAATACCCCCCATTGTGGTAAGTGTCTCAATAGGTGAAATAGAAAAAACACATAGGAAGACTTCCATATGATCATTCTTTGAAAAGTTGGAAGGAAAATCAGCCATGTTTCATCCTAAATTGATCAACCTGTCTCACTCTATTGAGTCAACCAAGAGTTCTAGTTTTCCAATGTATGATATCAATACTACCCAATTAAACATCTCTACAGGGAGATCCAAAAAGTTCTATGACCTAAGAGAAAATTTGTCCAAGTACAGAAAAAGGTCAGTTTAATTATTGGAGGGTAGTGATGGCTTCTCTCTTCCCATCCATATGTAAAGTAAATACCAGTCACAATCACGCTTTGTATGGTGCTCGATTGTCTTCCCTACATGTGCCTGATGTTGGGACCAAATTCTCCTATTGTGGTAACAGTTACATGACCACGATGTCTAAAATAGATGCTACAAATCTTGGGTTGTCTATCCTTTCACATGTTTTTGTTCCTCTCAAGTAGTCAATAGCACTTATGCTATTTTGTGACCTTCTTTATAGTCAATCTGATTACTTGAATATTTTCAAATATAAGCATAGTATTTCCATGTATAGTATGTTCATGAATGGTTGTGCTTCGAGAAACTTTAACATGAAGAACCAGTTATTTATCGATGGTCTTCCACACACTCATGGAAACATTACAGGGTTCATAAATAGTTGTAGGTGCTCATTCTTCAGTGCAAATTGTTCATTTGAGGAACATTTCAATGCAAAGAGTTCTTTATGAAAAATAAGGCATATAGATTTGTTATTTTGTATTCAATACATAGCTTGTTTCCTAGTGACGAGTTGTTAATCAACTATAACTTTTGTAGACCAACAAATGCTCATAAAAAATGACTCATATTGGGGATACCTATCGACCTCCCCTTGGGGCATAAGGAAAAGATCATTGAGTAATTGTATTTTTGGATTTTAAATGGCACTAATGTTATTGTACTACTTAATTCCACATATGTTTTATAAAGTGATTGATTGGATGTGTAATTTTGGAAAAATAATATATGCTTCTAACAAATGTTTGGTATAATGTTTGAATATTTTAAATCAGTTATTCTTACTAATATGATCGATTTAATGTTCAATATATTTGCAACCGGGATTCTGATGATGATCAACCTATCTACCATCTATTGTTTCACCCCGGTACGATATCAAATCAAGAGGGCACTAAATGAGTAGAGCTAGGAGATGAAGCATATAAAGAATGGTTGAATCAAGCACCTATTCAATTTCCACTATGTCCTGATTCACCGATTCAAAACATCTATAGTAACACTAGTTCTTCATAGGTTGGGGATGGAAACAATGACATAGATGTTGGTATGGACAACTTACGAAATAACCATGCCATAAAGGGAATGTTGTTAAATGCATTCCAACAAGATGAGTTTGGGAAAAATTCTAACATTGTCGATGCCTTCTTCGAAAACCATGAAAACTGCTTCCTCCACCCCTCTCTTTGGGCATGGATCAAGGTCTACCCAAATGGGAACAACAATGTTGTTGTACAACCTGAAATCAATTTATGGTATGTCATACACGTGCTTCTCGAAATTATTTAGGTAACTAACCATCATTTCTCTATTAAATTAACAATGAAAATAAATTTGTTGCATGTTTAATTTATATAGTGTACGTTTATATTTCCCACTAATTGCAAGTTACTCAAAGAAAAAGTACTTCCAAGTGATAATGCCCTCATGGACAACTCTTGTAGTGTCACTAACCCTTAAACAAGGCCAAAGGTGCAAAAATTAAGACTAGGTTAAGTTTATGCATATAAATCATTTGAGGAACATTTCAAGGCAAAGAGTTCATTATGAAAAATAAGGCATATAGATTTGTTATTTTGTATGCAATACATAGTTTGTTTCCTAGTGACGAGTTGTTAATAAACTATAACTTTTGTAGACCAACAAATGCTCATAAAAAATGGCTTATATTGGGGATACCTATCGACCTCCCCTTGGGGCATAAGGAAAAGATCATTGAGTAATTGTATTTTTGGATTTTCAATGGCACTAATGTTATTGTATTACTTAATTCCACATATGTTTTATAAAGTGTTTGATTGAATGTGTAATTTTGGAAAAAAAAATATATGCTTCTAACAAATGTTTGGTATAATGTTTGAATATTTTAAATCAGTTATTCTTACTAATATGATCGATTTAATGTTCAATATATTTGCAACCGGGATTCTGATGATGATCAACCTATCTACCGTCTATTGTTGCACCCCGGTACGATATCAAATCAAGGGGGCACTAAATGACTAGAGCTAGGAGAGGAAGCATATAAAGAATGGTTGAATCAAGCACCTATTCAATTTCCACTATGTCCTGATTCACCGATTCAAAACATATATAGTAACACTATTTCTTCATAGGTTGGGGATAGAAACAATGACATAGAGGTTGGTATGGACAACTTCTTACGAAATACCCATGCCATGGAGGGAATGTTGTTAAATGCATTCCAACAAGATGAGTTTGCGAAAAATTCTAACATTGTCGATGCCTTCTTCGAAAACCATGAAAACTGCTTTCTCCACCCCTCTCTTTGGGCATGGATCAAGGTCTACCCAAATGGGAACAACAATGTTGTTGTACAACCTGAAAGCAATGTATGGTATGTCGTACACGTGCTTCTCGAAATTATTTAGGTAACTAACCATCATTTCTCTATTAAATTAACAATGAAAATAAATTTGTGCATGTTTAATTTATACAGTGTACATTTATATTTCCCACTAATTGCAAGTTACTCAAAGAAAAAGTACTTCCAAGTGATAATGCCCTCATGGACAACTCTTGTAGTGTCACTGACCCTTAAACAAGGCCAAAGGTGCAAAAATTAAGACTAAGTTAAGTTTAAGCACAATGGATACAAATAAGTTATGGTTAGGCAAACTAACCATTCACTCAAATAATTAAAACTTTTAACTCTAGAGATTGAATTATACCTATAGTTGTGATACTTAATTAATTATTTAATTATCAATGGTCAAAACTGTAACGAATGTGATTAAGGAATATTATTCATCATTCTTAGTGAGAATAAGGTCCTAAAACCCATTCATGCATTAAAATTTGTATTAACGTCAAAACCACAATTGTTCGAAAAAAAGAGTATTGTTGTTATAAAAAATAATGCAAACTAAGTTAATTTTTGGTGTTGTTACATGTTTGCTATTGGTGAGGCTAAAAAATAAGAAAATCACACATCAAGACACATATGTATGATTTCACCTACATCCACACCAAAACCAAAGCAAAACAAATTCATCGGCTGCAATTGCAACCCACAAAATCACCCCCCGATGCATGCCCTTCACAACCATTTTTAATTGATATATTTTAGATTGTATGGCTGCCTCCCTTCAGCCATCAACCAACATTACATTCAGATTACATTCTTCAAACTCATATACGCAAATAGAAGCATATCCCTGCATAGAACATTTACAATCTAACAACTGGTGCACTCAACTTGGCACCAGGAAAATTGTTGGACCAAAACGGACATATCTTGGTCATCCGGAAAGCTTTTTCAATGAAAAAAATGTGATCCTTACTGGAAACATTGTTCCTGACATAATGAAATGGGTCCCACAACATAGAAATGAGCATATATTGGTGAACCATATAATATGTTTGCGCCCCTCCCAATATCATAGAGTCACAAATACATTTTTTGAAGAAGAAAAATAAGTTTAGAATGAATAGCATCGTGGGTTTGAATCCTGTGAAGTCCATTATTCCTATAACCATATTTTGACATGCAATAATCAAGAACATAGATAAATCACCTCCTCCTCCATTTCACATAATCATCATAATAATATTGTAAACATAAATAAAATCATATGAGAAACACTTATCTCAAGATATGGGCAACTGGCTGCAGCAGGACAACTTTCCTCCCTGTCGTAGACACAGTGAAACCTTCCTCGTTTGAACAGGTCACCCTCAAGCTGAGACCATGTATCTACGGGTATAGTCTCACTTACTCTAGAAACTCTCGAAACTACCTCTTTCGAGAACGACAATGCTTCATCACAACTAATTTCTTGTATGTCTCCACTCCCTATGGGATATGACCTAGCTCGTCATTCTCATTCCCTGGCTTCCTGTGTGAGAACCTAGACTAGTAGATTAGCTTTAATAATGGTAGGACATATGAATTTATAGTACAAGGAGGCCAACTCTAACCCAATGGGATTAAGTCAAATTAGATAAATATAAGGTTTGAGATTCATCCTAGACACTTAACTTGAATTAGTAGAGTGGTTTCTTGGTTAGGAGATTCCCTTTCTTGAATTAGCACCATGAGGAGGAGTTACCAAAAAACAAGGAGTGGAGCCATGAAGTGCACATGGAAGCACACTAATGCATAATGGGGGTTACAAAAACATCAAGAAGGGAGAAATAGGTGAGAGAAGGTGTCTAACAGGGTCATTAATATCATGGAAGCACAAAAATAGGATCATCATAGTGTAAGAGTGGAAGCTAGAAAATAGCTTACATCCCCTAAAAACTAGGTAAATGGTTCATAAATGTGAGGGAATATCTTCTCACATAGGGCTCCCTAGGAAAGAGGAGCCCACAAAGGTGTGCAAAAGATGCAACATTAAGTCCATAGTCCATAAATATCAAGAACAAGGTTTGTTGTACAAGATTTGGGGGACCAACATTATTAATGTTACGAAGGTATTAATATTAACTAGGATGGAAAAACTTAATACAACAACAATTTATACGGTGCTAGGGATGTCCCCATTCCTCCTTACTTTGTGGAATCCATGGTCCCCCATACTCTTTTAGTTACCTTTGTTGATCCAGTTGTTTATTTAATCAATAGTAACAACATTCAAAGATAGTAATGATGTCATTAATAACATTAATATTAACAATAATGCCAAAGTACAAAGCCACATTATCAAACAATGATCATAAGTCTTTAATTGCATTAATCATGCAAAGGAACATAAGTCCACATCCCTATAAAATATCATAAGTCCATAATGCAAAAGAACATAAGCCACATTAAAGATCATAAGTCCGGGGCTCAACAACTGGGGTATTACAACTGTGAAGAGGAAAGGAAAATGCTGAAAAAGTTATGTGTTGAGTACATATTATATCACGCTTGTCTAAATGGTTGTATTTTATATAGAGGTGAATACGAGGACACATAGATTTTTCCTAAATTTGGGCATGACAAGTACCAAATACTAAAGAAAAAGGGTAAGGCACATGGCCCTCCTTATAAGATATTGAGACACATGCATTCATAGCCATTTGCACCAAACAAAAGGAATTAAAAATATGGTGGACAAAAGATTTCTGTAAAGGCCTGAAATTTCATATTTGGGGACATTAAGTCAAGTGGGTTAGGCATTTAAATTTTGAGGTCTAAGCCTCATTTTTCCAAACGATCACAAATCAAGGCCATATTTCACCTGGGATTGGGAAAACATTATAGACAGATAGGGAGGCTTAAACTAGGTTTTAAAAGTTATCAAACAATGGGAATTTACTCTTTTTGGATATCAATTCCATGGTCTCCTTTCCCTTTGAACCAAACCCAATTTGTCCCAAATTGGTGGCATCATTTCCAAACCACTTTTCCAACCATGGATGGCCTCTTAACACCAATTTTCAACCTTGTTGGTAGCAGAACAATAAGGATTTATAATAAAAAATGCACCTATTCCCTTCTACTTCCTACCGTCCCCCCACCAGGTAGCCACCCCTCTTTCCACTTCCCATGAGGGCAATTTTTAACCCCCCAATGCCATTGTCTCTCCTCTATCGATGGCATTCCTCCAACCCTCCTATCGCCTCCCCCTCTGTGAGCACCCAGGTGCTCCATGTTGGTGACATAGCATCCTTGCCAAGCGCCCACATGATCCCTGTCAGTAACTAGGCAGACCCACCCGAGGCACTCGAGGGGACTGTCATTGGTTGTTCTTGCGTGTTTTAAATGTTATATCAGCAACATGTATCTTTCAATCTATGTGAGCATATACCCAGAAGCGTTTAAAATTTAAATAGGAAAACACCAGATCAAACATGGAAAGCCCCGGTTTGGTCTTAAGTTAAGCCAACGTGTCTGCGGGTAAAAAGGTTTTCCCGTGAAGCTCGTAATAATTAGAAGGGATATTGACAGAAAGCTCATACATAATACATAATACACAATTGCCAATTGTTTTTTTTAACCGAACAGTTGGCAGGTTTGCCAACACTCGTTCACGGGCACAGCAACATGATTTTTGTATTAGACATGTTCATTTTATGGCATGTATGGTAGTGTTTGTATCCCCGCCAATTACATGGCCATAATTATTTATTTTTCATTGTCATGCGCCAAGAAACAAGTGAAAATTTAATATTTTGAAAGTTCACTTTAGAAATGAAAAATTGAAGATTTAATATTTGAAAGTTCAGTTCAAAATCGAAAATTAATACACCTGGAAGCACAGTAATGAATATTGTATATATCAACATCAGTTCAATGTGAAAATAGATACCGGTCACTAAGTAGTCCTAGCCTTTTGAAAACATAAGTTCAATGTGATACCAGATACGGTCACGGGGATGAGAAGAACCCGGTCTCTGCTGCTGAATACACAATGTAAAACATGAATGAATTAGACACGACTGAATTATTTATCAGATAGATTCAAACTTTATATATTTCCACTTTCAATCCATCTATTAAAAAAACATGACTGAATTGATTATCAGACATATTCGAACTTTATATATTTCCACTTTCAATAAAACATGAAATTGAAGTGTAGTGTTTTCTGAATCCTATATTTTTTTTAAAAATCATTTAACTTAAATCTCCCAAGCTTCATAAAACATTATTGATCAACTTTTCGTGCTTTCTGACCATTCTACTAATATGCATGGATTGTAAAATGTCTGATAAATTGACATTCTTTGTGTACAACTTTCTCATATTTGATCAACACAAAATGTTTATCAAATTCTTCACTCTTTTTCCCAAAATTGATTAGCACACCACAAAATTTGCATCAAATTGATTAGGCCTCCACATGTCACCATACATATGCATAAATCACCCAAATCCAAGCATGATCCGAGAGAAATCTAGATGGAACATCCAGTCAAGAGCACTAGGGAATCCTCATGGAAAAGACACCATGTGTCATGTGACACATGTGAATGAAGCACACCATTCATCCATAATCATCCACATGAGAACATATCAATATGGTTGGGAAATGCCAATTTGCAAGTAACTTGTTTATGTAGTTTGTGGAACTAAATGGAAACTCATTGTTTCAGGCCAAGATATTGAAGTATACATTATATAGTGCCCAAGATTGCAACAAAAAATGGTAGATTTTGCAGTAAAATTACAACAGTAAATAATGTATCAAAAAGTGTAGTGTCCATGCTACAAAATTGTTGTCTAGTAGCATTTCCATTTCCAGTAGTGTGCTTTGATTTTATCAATCTAGTTCTGGGAATAATGTCAAGCTTGTTTTCTTCGCTGATCGTGTTTGTGTAAAATGAGAGACATCACCTGAAAATATACACATACCAAACAATTAAAAATTATAATGTTGCTGGAGTAATCTAACAAAACATTAACCCCATAGAAAAACAAACCTATTAATAGATGCATGGTTGGAAGTGACTCTAATTGTGATTGTGTAAGATTGATCAGTGATGGTTAAGTTGAATTCGCATTTTTTTAATGGATTGTCTATGCCTTGCAACCCTTTGTGGTGTGGCTCGCAAAACACGTTCTCTACCTATCAACATACAATTATAAGCTTCTCTATGTTTTCTCACTCCATTAAAGACATTTCAGTTTGAAAATAATAACACAAATAATACTTGGAACAATTGTTGTTGACCTCTTCTTTGCATACAATTCCTCTAGTTCCTCTTTGAGAGATTTCTTCTTCGAGTGACCTTCATCTGCTATTGGAAAATTATATTGTGTTGCATCAACATTGGAAATAATTTTCGAAGCATTGTTATGACCTTGAATGGGTGTAGTGTTCATGGAGGAAACCGACTTGCGTTTTCCAGTGAAGGGAATGTTTAAAGATTCATATAGTTCTACATCCACATTCAAGTTTGGTAGCAACGAATGCTTCTTTTGTCATTGGAAAGACCTCTTTTTGGGCCTTCGAAAGCTTTTCTTTCGCTTCAATGTGCGCTCATTATCATTATACTTAAAATCAAAATCATTTATGCATTGATTATTCATTTCAGCAACAAACTTATCCACAAGCACCTCCATCAATAATGCCTTTGAAATAGAATGTGGAGGTTGCATCATTGCTTCTTGGATATTTGTGTTGCATCTATCAAAAATCTCTTGGCATCTCTCAAGATCAGAGTCATTAATTTCATTGATTACAGGCTCGACAATTTCCTTTGTTGCATTTGAAATGATGTGGTCATCAACAATGTCATAATCATGTTGCATGATTGGAGACCCACTATTTGTGATATCAATATCAACATCAAACTTAGCTAATTGATTGATGTACATAGAATCGTTAATGTCTCCACGCAACATGCCTATTTTAATGACATGCTTACAAAAATTGCCTTTCATAGCCCATAGGCAATCACAAGAACTAAATCCTTGATCTAAATAAATCACAAGATATCTTTTCAAAGAAGATTGACTTTGCACCCAATAGTTATTTTGAATATCTACATGTAGAATACAATGATGGCGAGGAATCGTTTTGGCTTTCTCCATAGATGTCTCTAAGATATGCTCCAACTTGTAGTTATTTACAAAACTGACTTTCTTTTGACGAGCAATGATCCAGTAATACAATTTGACCCTTTTGAGGAGAGTGTAGATAAACCAATCCATCCGTCGCGCACAGTTTCGTCTACAGTCATTTAAGAATCTTGTTTTTAAAAAGCAATGATAACTTTCCATGGCATTGTTTGTCTCTTGATTAGCATGATGAAAATTCCTATAACCTTTTTCCCACATATCTGCAAGAAATGCATACAATTATGAAATTCACCATATTTAAGAAACAAATAATTTTGCAACAAATTCAATAGATTCTTACGAAATTTTTGGTCTTGCGTCCAATTTCTTGAAAAGTACTCCAAGAAACGCTTCTCATTTTGCAAATTCATCATAAAAATGATTCAAAGCTTGGTTAACAGACTGTGGATCATGGCAATTATTCATGATTGCACCTAATGTTGAAAATATTTTCCTTCCAATTTCCTCACAACTAGCCAACTTGTAAACATTCTTTAACCAAGCTCTTCTAACGTGCTAGACACATAATAAATCTCGACAACCAACAATGGAACTGCAATAAGAAAAAAACCTTTGTATCAAATAAACAAATTAGTAAATCGAAAAAAGCATTGAGCACATATGAGTACTTATTGTCCAAACATAATACCGTATTGCATTGATTTCGGCCAATGCATCATCTGTCATGAATGCATTCACTGTCCATTCTGGTTTAAGTTGTCGACCTCTATCCATGAGTTTTGACAACCATAATGAGATGTCGGAAGACCTATTTTGTGATGACACTACCCATGCAATCGGGACTCCACTTTGTTGCCTGTCAAATATGAGTAGAGTGTATATTTGATACTGTATTCACACCATTGTAAATATTAAAGATGATTAAATAAAAAATAAAAAATAAAGTGTGTATACATATGTGCCCATATCTAAATAAATACTCACCTCGTATTTGTTGGTGTTAAATGTGGAATCCATTGCAATGATACTATTATGTGAGTATTTCACCATCCTGCGCAACATCCACTCTGTTTGAATACCAATGATAAAGGGTACGTCATCACTCTTAGGACTTTGGTAGAAAAATAATGACCTTTGCTCTTGTTGATACCATAATCTAACACTTATTGAATCATTCTTATTGAGTTGAAATTTGGATTTAGCTAGTCTATTGAAAATGTTCATGAAATCCATTAGTGTCAAAAAGTTGTCTCGATCACTTTCTGATTCCATGTTGAATCTACCTTCTCGAACCTCCAACATGTGTCGCTCACAAACCATGTCATATAATGCCTCAACTGACAACGACATTTCTCTTGAAAGACGAGGTGCATACATCGCCCTTGGATCAGTTGATCTGTAATGCCCCAGTTTTGACCCCGTTACATTAAATGTACATGATGTATATATTGTAATGATCATGGTGCGGAGCTAAAGGCCAAGGCCCCACCATT